>JAIPRN010001159.1:21499-52927 GCA_025469175.1 Geopemphigus sp. TES_GeoC_2020
CGTCGAATGGCCTTTTTTTTTATTTATTTCAAAACGATCACGTTGTTGGTACGTTTGATATTTTATACCGAACAATTGATTACGTTTAACGCGGTATAATCGAGTTCGATAATTCCATATTTCTAGTTGTCCTACGTATTCGGCAAAGTGTATGTGAGATGATACATTTTACAGCGGTTTGTTCCGTTACCGTAACTAGTGTGGTTCGTATGATATTTAATGTGGCGTAACCAATTCGCTCGATTAAAGGCGATATTATAATGTAATCGAAACACCGGCCAAATGACCGAAAACGTAAGGAAACGCGGGACTTTCGAATCTAGACGTATTAAGCGCGAGAAAAATGTTTACCAAAACACGAAGTAGCGCCGGAACTGAACCCTCTCAGACGTTTCGCTATCTACGAAAAGGTTGTATAAAGTCATTTTTCGAAAGTACGCTGTTTCGTTGTTAACGGCTACGCAATAAAATTCTCGCCGCGAACATACACTACGACGGGCCTTTGAGATACGGCCATTAAACGGTGTACGTACCAATCTCGCGATATAAATATTTTTTCAACCTGTTTTGATCGGCCCGTGTTTCTGGCGTTTACTACTGACGACGGTACGCGCCGCGCGAAATAATTACCGCTACGCGACGATCGAACGGCGACGCACGCCGAATGTAACCGGTGTAACCGTAATCTAACCTAATTGCGAAAATCCGTTTGTACCGTGCGGTAGGTTAGGTGGCGGAGTATTTCGTTTTTGTGTTTCGGTTGCTCTCGTATACGGGTGGCGGGAGGGGTGGCGGCCGCGTCGGACGTCCGACAAACACTAGACGTACACTATATAGACGCCGCGTGCGATAAATACGGTTTTAATCGCCGTGTAGCGCCGTCGTCGTTCCTGGCCACGCCGTTCTCTGCCCCGAAATGTCTTTGGCCGCCAGCCAAACACTGGGAGTTCGCCCGGGCGGCGTGTGTACATAAGCGCGGGCGCGCGCAGAGGCGTTTCGGTTTGCCAACACCGAGCCAACGAAATCGCGAGCCCGGCGCGCATTACCGGCGAGAATAGCGCCGAAAATGTTCGAGTTTTATTTACTAGCGCCGCCGCGGTGCGCAATATTCGAGTGTCTTAAGGACGCTTAGCGCCAGAAAGAGGGTAGAGTGAGAGTGGCGGCCACAGAGAGCGAGAGGGAAAATGATAAGGACAGCCGAAGAGAGCGTCTTCGTTTAAAAATACATAATATAACGTCGACCGTTTAAAACAAATATATAACGGTCGTCGACGGGAAAGCGTAGTAATCGGTTTTCGATATTATTTCCGGCGTATCACGTTGGGTCGTCACTGTACGGAAACTGCACGTATATTATTGAACAACGGCTACGACGACGACGACGACCGTCGTTGACGAGCAAACGCGGTCGATTCGCAAAAATATTACGTAATCTTTTCGAATAGATCGATAGATATTTAAACGCCGTGTTTGATACCGTATCTGGTGGAGTGGTCCATTTTGCCTAATTTGCCTATTACTATTAATCGATCGCGGACGTTTCGTTCGTAAAATGTGCACGATTCGGTCGTGTAAAACGCTACGTACACGACGACTGTGCGACGTATCCAATTTTGGGGCAAAGATACGAAGAAACACGGAGAAGAAAAAAGGTGCAATATACATATATACCTACGTATACACGCGTTATACACGCACTCGCTCGGAATCGAATCTTTTCCCCGGGTGTAAAAAACGGCGCGCGATGAAACTTCCGCATACCACCGGCCGTGTGTTGACCTACGTTTTTCCATCCGTGGTACGTACCCTCCGTACACGGTCCCTGCGGAACGTAATATTTGCACGACGTCGCGCGTGCACTAGAAACCTTTCGTCGGTACGAAATCGTTTCCGACCAACAGTACGGAATCGGAAAGAAACAGCGGATCCGATTCCGGGGCCTCCCAGTGACGGCCGACACTACGGCGGTGTTTTAACGAATTAAAAATTCGTATTTATCGGTTAATCAAACGTAAAAATGATAAAACGACGGTTTTTTTTTTTTTCGTTCACTTTCGGTTCGACTTCGAATAATTCTAATTTTAATTAACACCATTAATTCCGTCGCGTTTTAAACGTTTATTCTCAAAAATGGAATTTTAAAAAAAAACGTGTACTTCCCCCCCTAACACCACCACCACCACCACACTGCCATCGCCACCATCGTATTGGATCGTGTAATTGGAATACGCCTAACGTTTGTCCAACGATAAGTATTTATAAGAAGAAATTCTTCGTTCGACGTGGACGGACGTGTAATATGCCGCATACCCGAAATATTTCGTATCGTCCGTGGTTGATTCTTTCGGAACATCAGCTCCGCTCGCCGGTATCTTTTCGCGTCATTTACCGAGGTCTGTTTCCAAACAGTTAAAACCCGCCCGATTACGAAAATCCTCTCACCTATCCCGGTTAGGTGTGTAGAGGGGTTTTTTTTATTTTGTTTTTATTCCGAACGAATAATATTCGTGGCCACGGATCGATTGCGTTAAGGCGTAATTATAGTCGGGGACCTCGTCGATACGGCACGACGGCGAGACCGATTACCTTCGAACCGTCGACGTTTTAGAGGTATCGAAATAATTTCGCGAAATATCACGCGTCGGGATTGTCGACGAAAAAAAAACTAAAAATGATAAAAAACGGACGAAATCGATAGTTATTCAACCTCGTTGTTTTCACGGAGATATTTCCATACGATGTCCGATGTTGACGTACAGGGAGAACGGTATTTTTCGCTCGCGGTAAAACGTACGCCGCGTCAACTGTACCGCTCGATGTGTACACAATATAAATGGGGCCGCGATTGTATTGCACGTATAGACACGACGCGACGAACAAAAACGCGGATTTAATGACTAATGAATCCAAACGATTTCTACGAACGCGAAAAAAAAAACCGATAGACGCCCGGTACAAATATAACTCCGGGACGTTTCGAACGAAACTACACGGACGTAATGATACGTTTTTTATTCCGTTATTTATCTAATTGCGCGTACAACTCGAACCTGCGGCCCGTAATCGTTACGCTACCATATAATTATTTACACACTCTCGGACGGCACACACACATGGTGTACGAACGCAAATACGACGAAACATGTCATTCCGGAACTAAACCACACACACACACACAAACAGAACAACGTAACGTGAAAAACGAATAATTTTATACCTTTCCAGCGCTTTGTATAAAAAAATGTGTTCCGGACATTACGAATTATTATTATACGTTACCAATATTTTTAACGTAGATATACATAAAACGTCGATTATCGTTAACGTCGCTTTAATCATATATTCGTGAACTTCGTTTCAAGACTTTTAATATTCGTATAATTAAGGTTCGGACTCGCGTCGATCCGCGTAGTTTACCTAGTTAAATTGTATTCGTGGTGTACTAAATAAGCGTAAAATATTTGTTTAAAAACATTTTTAACGCGTACGTTTGAGTCTTTCGGTTTTCAAGGTACATTTGATACAGATTTAAGATCATATTTGACGTGTGTTTTAGTGACTTCTATTTGTTCGGTATTTTTGTATAAATATTTATCGGTGACTTTGGAGAAGAAAATACAAAATCGTAATATAATATAAGCGATATATTTTCGAATACTTGGATACCAGTTCGCGTAGAATAAAGAAAAAAAAACGAAATATTCGTCGATCGTCGTTAGGAATAACGAATTTGAACATTTTTAAACTAAATCACGCGTTAACTTTTTAAGTACTTCGTTAACGAAAAACAAATAAAATAGTTTTCGCGCGAGTGTATTCTAAACATTTTCGGACGAAACCCATAAGAAATATTAACTCGTCTGGAACGGCACGTTCGAACATATCGGTTGCACAAAGCAAATCGTTAGGGCGTATTATATAAATCTAGACCGTAATTTTTTATTAACGAAATATGTCCGAACGTTAAGTACGATCGTAAATCTAACGAAAAAGTATCGAGTTCCGAACACGACTATTTGAATAGCGTGTACTAAGTTCGGGTAGTTGGTGAGGAATACGGGAGGGATTCGATTTGTGAAACAATTACCACCGCCGTAAACGATGTTTAATTCGTGTATGTGGGTGCGCGCACGCCTGTGTTATACGAATAGACGAATGATTATCGATTTTTCGTTTTTAAATATTGCGGGCGGCGTGTATACGCGTCGACCTGGTCGGGGAATAATTTATGCGGGTCTTAAAAATGTCACGGGAAACGGCGTTCGAAAATCGGATATATCGACACGGCTTAAACGGGAGCGAACCAATAGCGAGGGGCAACGGCGAAATTATTATAATTACGAAAATCCGAGAAATAATATTACGGCGGTTTAAAGTTTTCGCCCCGTCCGTAATAATACGACCCAACGGCCGACGACCGTGTATACACATATATCGAGGACACCGTAATAATATGCCGACGTATTACGTTATCGGCGTATTTGCCCGGCGCGAAAGTTGAAACGCCGCCGTTGACGTTACGATATTTATACGATAGGTGGGTGAACCGGCGGTATTTTGAACAATTAAAAACGAAAAAGCGATAATCAATCCGTCCCCAAACCGCGTCGCGTCTTTCCGATTCAATTCCGCGATTCGCCAAAAAATTACGAACGAACCGTGCCCGCTGCGGATGTTCGCCTTACATAATACATACGATACCGGGAGTCGGAAAATAACACGGCAGCCCGTATTCGAGAACTTTTAGGATAATGTTCATATTATGATGCCGCTACTGCCACACAACACGCACACACACACACACACACACACACACACACACACACACCCAACCGGAGGAAAATATATAGGAGACAGGTCACGGTTACAAATTATCTATCATTTTCGTCGTGGAAATAAATAAGGAGCGCGCGTATATTAAAAACATAAATTTTCCGCTCGGAACGGCTAACCGTACAAAATGAAAGAAACGTAACTGTGTTAAAATTTACTAAATATTTAGAGTTTCGGATCCGCGATAGAACGGTAAATTCTTATAAATCGTATATTAAATCGGAAACTTTTCCGAAGTATTACTCTCGAAGCACTTACAACGCACAATGGCGACCGTAACGCCTGGACATACGTTAACCAATTTCTTCTCTACTGTAACCTCTAATCGTATAAAATGTTTAACTCGTTTCCATCGTTTTAGCCGTTCGGCCGACATTATTTATTCAAAGACATTTCTACGACGTTCTTTTCCCGAATAACCACGTATCGAAATACGAACCACGTCCACTATACGTATAATACGTCCGCGTCGTTTTACGTAATAAACTGTAAAAAAAATGCCTCGACGTACGAAAAACCGGCGCCGTACCATAAACGTTTTGGCGTTAATCGCCTATAAGTGCCGACAACGTTCGTTTACGACCGTTTGACGGCAAAAATAATAATATCGTCAAATTCCGCGGAATTTTTATAGTTTAATTTTTGAAAACGTGTACGCGCACAAATTTCAAACAAGAGACCCGAACGAAAATGCGTTATTTTCTCCGCGACGTTTAAATCGCACGATCTCACACGAAATGATATATTGTTTTCCCCTCTTGTCTGGCCAACTCGGCTACGAGACCGAATACTTTTATAGAAAATCGCCCGTTGAGGACGGCAGTATCGAAATTACAAGAAAAGACGATAATTGATCGTAATTTCTCGTTCGAAATGTTTACGCGCGAATATAACGAAGTTGCGAGAGATACGCGAGAGATAAAAATGACAAGGTAGATCGTGTATATATACGTATGTGTGTCTGTGCGTTCTAAAAAAATAATTTAGTGCCATTTCTCGAAATGGGAGAATTGTTACTCGCGAAACGAATACCTCGAGTGGATTCGAAGTGCACGTTTTCAATAACCCAGTTCCATGAAACACATTTTTAACGAAGTAAGTTTTTATAATACCACGCGCTTAGAATATATATGGCTTAATTATTTTACGAATATTTAACTACAACGTTGAAATATCTCCCGTGTTCGGTTCGCTTTATATCCGAAGATACAATTATGTCCCCAAATGCGGCGGTAACAACTTCCTAGGGAAATATTCGCAAAAGTTAGTAGACGGTTAGGTCGAGTTGTGAGGGCCTTAAGTAGTGACCGGATGGTGACACCGTTAAATAAACGACGAGGCCTACATATTGAAATTAAGTCATGAAATATTACGCAAAGGTTATAAACTTACGATTGTTGACGCGGGGAGATTGCTTATGAATGACCGGGCCGAATTTAACTAAAGGTGACGACCTGAACAACGGTTGGCTCCGGGGAAGGACCGTTTTAGATTTTCCGAATCTCGGGTCCGGGCGGTCGGTGAATGGGGAAAGGAAAATTAATCTATCGAGGAGAATAACGGTGTTACGTTATATAACACGTGTCGGCTCGTCGTAGAGCGACCGGCGGTGATTGATACGTCCGTTTAAAATTCGTGGCCACTATCGATAATATTTCGAGTTCCCTTCGGGCGTTGTTCGTTATCGTGGAACACGAACTACGAAACGGTTACCGACGGTCGTTTGATCGAAATTCTCGTCGCGCTAAACGACAAATATTGCCGATCGCGAAATATATATACGTATACATCGCGCAGACTGCATAACATTACGGTATTCAATTATAATGTTACGAGGGCCGCGCGTGCACGCGTCAATCCGCCGTTTCAAAACGGCCCCCGGAACGTCGTTCCAATTAATATTGTTCGCGAATATAAATAAATTATCGTAATCCCTCAATGTTCCGCACGCGTTCCGTATAATCGTACTTTATCACCCGCGTACGCGGCGAACATTATTAAAAACGTCCGACTCCGTGCAAAACGGCTTTTTATCTTTCGCGACGTTAAATAATAATTGTTTTTTCCCCGGGAACCGGAAGTTAATTTATTTCAAACTTGAAGGGATACACGACGACTGACCGCAGCCGCCTTCGCTCGCTCGTGTGATAACTGTTAACCCATAAACTGTCTGGTGTGCCGCCGTTTTAAATAATAATTATCCACTCCGCGCGTACATATATATATATATGTATATTTATTCGTTAGTTATTTACATCGAATCGTATGTCACGACCGTAGCTTAAATATTTTCTATAGTATATACTGCGTATATGTATAAACGATCTTAACGGTAAATTTTAGTAAAATCTCGATTTGATCGTATTATAACTACGTAAGCAGAAGGATAATTTCGATTTGTAGTATCGGTCGAAACTTAAGTATAGGTCTCAGCACGATTCCACTAACTCGTCGTTATACACGTAGTTAAGTACCTAAAACTGTTTTAACTATATAAATAGCGTTCAACAATAGACTTTAATACGTTTCCGGGGTATTTTAAACTATAGAAACGAAACGTGTTCGTGTATTGTTCGTTCGTTAAATCGGAATGACCTCAAAAAAAAAAAAAAGAAATACGTATAATTGGATGGATTCCATTTTTATACAGTCAATTCTAACAAAAAAAGAAAAAAACTCTTTGGCCGTATTGTAAAACAATACAAGAAACTCTTCAAGCGAAAAACAAACTTAATTGAAAGTTGTAATATAAAAACGTAATATATTTTTATTTCGGTTTTTTAAACGACACGACTCGTTATACATAATATTTGTTTTTTCGTTTTTATCGCGGACAGTGTGAACTTTTAAGCAACACGTGAAATACGAACACAAAGACGACTTTAATTGAAACAAATCGAAATAATTTAACAGTCGCGTTTCGCGCGTTGGTTTACGCTATTGTTTTGAAGTCGGCCACACGACCGCTATCGATGAAATTTTAAATCGAGCATTATCGAACGTAAAAGTAATTCCGCGTGGATGTTGTTTTCTCAGTTTCGCGGAATTTCCCCCGGCAACTTTTAATCACCGCCATTACTACGATTAAACACGATTCGATTAGCAAACTTAACTCGCTATTAAAATGTGAACGTTTACCACCGCTATAGCGAGAACAAACTGGTAAAAAACCAACTCATCAGCTCGCGATGATTTCGCTACAGATTGTTTATGGCTTTTTATAATCGCAAAATTAATCGTTTGATTTATAATCTGTTACCAATAACGCGTTACAACGAATATGTTTCGACGTTATCGAAACTTCGTAACACTTTTACTGTTCAAGTTCTGTTCCGAATCTAAGTATCTAGAGACGGGAAAAGAAATAATTTCCCGTGATAGTGGAATAAAAAATTTCTTCGTTCCCGAATTCCATGAAACGTTAAAACAGGAAACCGAAAACTGGCCTCTAAGACGTGTTAATCGAGTTAGGAATGCCAAATGTTGTTGGGCTAATTGCTGGTGTAGAATATTATTAGCGTGTCAAACTAATTAAAATATTATTTCACTTAAATAAATGTTCGCGTAATTATTACGCAATACACCGCGTTATTAACAATCGTTATACATTTCGTCACGTAAGTACCGAATTTACGCACAACGATTTGTGCACGAAAAACTTAAACGAAATTTCGAGATCGCTCTTCTTTCTTATGTCTAGGCCGATAATACCTATTGCCTACAGCCGATTACACGTCATTACTCGCGTTTTTTCCTCTTGAACTCTACACGTAACTTCTACGCCTTAAAATACTGGCGGCTAAAACGTTCTAGACCGTACAATGTTATTTCTTAGTGCGTCACGTCGACCGAATAAAATATAATCAAAGCCGTAATAATAAATTGTACGTATTATGAACAGCGGTACGGAAAAGAGGATTAGTCCAACCAGAACTACGGTTTGGACGATTAAACTGTTCTAACGGTGTTATTTGTTAGTTAGGTTGCCGGTAGCCCCAATTTTCGAAAACGCGAACACTCAAAAATGAAGTACACTCGGTCAGAGCGAATACATAGTCGAACGTAGCGTGTTGCCCGTCGGTATGTGTTCACTAAGCTGGTCATTACACCGCGTGGTTTTATTGCGCCGTCGTCGATATTGTGTATGTACACCACGTGTCAAGGGGAGCCGTCGCGATCTGTTTGGCGCGGTCCCGATCGCGTCGTACATTTTGCTTTCCGTCCCGTCGATCGTTAGCTAACGATTGACGGGCTTGTTGTTGTACTTCGCGCGCGCGTATGTGCCTCTGAAGCAATCGGCTTTTTGTCGGTAACGTGGGACGTCTCTTGAATTAATATCACCGCTGAACAAGCCCTTGGAACCGGGTCGTCGTTCAACGAGGTCGTATTACACGTATTATACGTATTATCGCGTTGTTAGTTAATAACAGTAGTTTTGTAAGTTCGGGCCAAAGACGTCTTTGCGGAACGTGTACGCTTGTCAGCGTTGTTCTCCCCGGACGAAAACTCGTTATTTTTGTCTATTGTTTCCTTTTTCCTACTCTTACACCTGTGGTGGACCCGTTGCGTCACGTTAAGCGGTTAACCGTCGTCGGACCAAATGCTCGTCAATGACGTCGAAGTGCGACGAAATTAATCAACGTGTATTGATCGTCGAAAAAAATGAACGCGAAAAGAGTTTTTTCGAATATAACTCGTATAACTCGATAACGTGTTACCGCTTTCGGGACTCGGTATATACAATTGTTGGTCCTGTAAGAAATAAAACGACGGTCGGGAAAAATAATTCGTAAATTGTATCGAGTTTTTTCGGGCGTGAACTAGTGTTTAAGCGTGTACGTACGTCGCGAACTTTTGAACACGCATAAAATCGGACTTAAACTCGATAACCTACGACGGTTTTCCAAATTGTCGTTGGACTCCGTCCGATATCGCCCGCAGTTTCCAGGTACACGAAAAAAGGTATCATCCCGGGGAAGTGATTATTTCGTTCGTTTTTACGGCGTTTCGCAGAAATAGTCGGTACGGCAATTACTGTGATACGGCCAAAGCCGCGTAGGCATTGGCGAAAAAATTACGCCCTAAGACGTTCGATAACGTTTCACCGAATTCGGAAAGTCTTTATCACACACGCGCGCGTACACACACACACACACACACGCACGCACGCACACTAAGACGGTGTTAGTGCCATAAAATGGATTTAACGGGGAAAACGTGCCCGGACCACCGAGAATCACGCGCTGCCGCTGTCCGGCGTATAATCTTACGGGTAACATTACGTGTTCTTATCCGTCCGCGTGCGCCCGACGACCGTTTGCCTTTTAACGGCGGAATACGTTATTACTTACGGTATCGTAATAGTATGATATCACCATGACCGTCGCCTATTGTTCCCGTCCATTACTCGGGGCGTAATCATATTCCGTACGTAAAACACACCATCACGTATGTAACGATACGTTGTGTGTGTGCGCGCGCCGAGTAAGCGAAAAATTCCCTTCTCCCACAGGATGGTCCACTGTATTGCCGCCACGGTGTTTTCCCGATAGAAAATAAATAACGAGAACACGCGCGGACATCCGACCGATCCAATAACGTACGGTTTTTCTTCTCGAACGATCGTTATAACGTCCGCGCCACAATAAACGTATCGCGTACGTCGAATAATGTATCGGTTTTAAAATAACGCGATTTTCGTTTCGGTGTTTTTTTTCCCGTCGTTTCTTTTTTCTAACACTTCTTCGCGTAGAAGAGAACGTTCCGGTTAGCGATCTATAGTCCGCGGGCTACTTTATCCGACACGTTTCTCGACATTCCTCTATACGTTCCTGCGGAACGTAATTTAAAAAGCGCCCGAATATGACGATTAAAAATGAATTAATCGGTAAAATCGTTCACATATCGTTCTGGAAACGACGTTAAGTTTTGTACATTTTACGAGTTAAAAATGTCACGCGAGCTTAAACAAGCGTAATATTTTTACAGGATCCGTCGTATAGTTCGGACACGGTGATTTATCGGCTCTTTCAAATTCCAAAACAACGACAAAATTCTAAAATCCCTCTACGTGTCCAATTCGAGTGACTAAACCCACAGCGTTTGTGCTCGATACCATTTTGTATTCGATTTATTTATATATTTAGAATCGAAACCAAGAATCATTAGTCTTACAACGTGTATTACTAAATCGCTTCAACTAAATAACTTCCGATTACACGGCTTAAATTTTTCTAATTTATATATACGTAATAGATTTCGCGATGTTGGGACGAACATAATATATGTATACACACACACACACACACACACACACACACACACACACACACACACACACACACACACACACATGCGTTTAAATTAACAAAACGGAATTCATAGAGTAATATTATCTCATAGATAACTACTGTACGCATACGTCGCGACTCTAATAAATAATATAATGATTTAATATTAGACGATTCCGATTTTTATCGTCCTCCCGAACTATTGGGTTTCATCTGCCCGAGGCTGAAGGCCATAATTCAAAAACCATAAATTCTTGACATTTCTATTTTTTTTTTTTTTGATTTACATATATGTATGCACGTACACATGTATATTGTAGTGTCGCTATATCAACGCTATTATTTATGATAAATGCGTTACGCAATAAAACCGTATCTCGAAATATCCGGGAAAAAATCAACGTTTAATTAAAAAATGATAACACCGGTTTTATAACCGTTTTAATTTATTTTTTTTTTTGCAAAGCTAAAATAATGAAGGATGATACATGGAAACCACCGCGAAATCATTAAAAAAATTTCCCGCGGAATATTTATCGTAGATTTGTATAAAATAAAAAAAACAACATACGATTGAGAATGTGGTCGCTAGAAAAATTTGCAATTTCAGTTGTATATTACTATCGCGATTATGGTATCGGACGGGTATACCCCTTTCAATTATTATATTAAATTCCACCAACGAGGTCGGGCGATTTTAAACGAGCCCAAAGGATTTCGTTCATTTTTTCATTTTATTTCTTAATAAAAAAAGTTTTCTTCGTTATTTTTTTTATTAGATTACAAGTGAAGCGACTAACGCGTAATAATTCGAAAATTAAAAATATAAAAATAGAGAAAATTAGAACGGAAGTTTTCGGGGAATAATTATTATTGGAGTTGAAGGAAGTAGTGGGGGAATTAATAATTGAGTTAAGAAGTTAAACGTACGAGTCTAGTAAAGTCATGGATACGAGAATTGATTACAAATTTTTTTTTATTTAAAATTAAACGATTTAATAGAATAAACGCACTTGGTACTCACGTTGATCCTTTGTAGTCTTGACCGGGTAAAAATTTAAATAAATAAATAAATATATATATATATATATATATATACTTTTCGAATTAAAGTAAAAGAAACAACGTCGTAAATGTCAAGGTCGGGACGTTACTTCGTACGTATCGACGAAGTCAATTACAAATAATACGTAAAATAAATCAAACGTTTAGATTTTTCGTAACATCAAAAATCACACTCGTCTATATTGGAAAAATTCTAAATTATTAAAGGATATCACGATTAGCCTGATTATTTTTTATTGTCTATAATAGTCGGTATATTGATGATATGCGTGTATCGTTACAAACGTATTACTTTCACAATTATGTGTTTTTATATATTTTTTCTTTTTGTACGTGAACACGTGGATGAATACACTCGACGCGCGTCATATTCCAATAATAAATAGTATCTATTTAGTACTTTATTTAGGCCGATTTTCCATTTTTTCGATAGTTTTCTAGCGTAACGAAAAATGTCCGTCGAGTAAATCAATCGATCCGAAATTCGCGGCATCCGCCGTCACTTGCTGTTTTCGATACACGGTATTTTAACGAAATATACTGATATTTCAACAAAACGTAATCAATCGAGGTCTCCGAAGTTCTCGAAAAATGTTAATTGTATTTCGCCGCGTAAAATTATTTAAATCATTTCGCGTATCATAAAATCGAATCGGAACGATGTGAGTATTGTCTGAGACGTGATGTGATAGCCGAACGGAAAACGGGAGTGAACGCTTTGTTTACTCAACCGGAAATTAATAATTTATACCTATTTTAAGCGATACGTATTTTCGACGAGGTTAACTCATTGTCGTGTTTATCAATTGTTAAGGGAATACAAAATCCGTTCACATTATATCGCGAGGTTATAATGCGTTTTCATTCGAGAGGAAACTACGTCATTAATGTCGCAATAACTGTGCGTATGGCACAAGAGGGAAGATGAGAACGTCGTATCCCTCCCACGACGAATTTTTGAATATTTCTCGGAAAAGAGTTCATACTTTTTTTAGTGAGGTGGGGGGGGATCTTTACTCGGTCACATTCTAATCAACACGTCGTTCCATCTTTTTAATATTTCGTAATTTTTCTTTAAATAAATATTCGACATAGTATTGTGATGGAATTGAAAAACGTTCAAATTGTAATTTTTCCAGTAGTAAAAAGTGTTATTTTTAACCAAAATGGTATCATCGGAACCGAGATTTTACAAGTATTTTAGGAATACGAATTGAACGTCCGTCAGAGACACAAATGTGTTATTATGTATATCGAATTGTTTACTTAATTATAAACATTCGCCGGTATATAAGTATATAAATAGATTTCTATTAATTCGAGTACTTTGAAAAATAATTTGAAAATTGTCAAAATTATTAAAAATCATGTGCAAATCATATAAAATATATAAGTATACAAATCGTATAAAATTCTATTATGTACATTTAACGTATAAATTAATCAAAGTAACGTAGTATATTAAATACGTTTTTGATGTTTTTCGGATTACAAATAGTGTTTGTTGAATTATATGTACAACAAAAATCTGGAATTCAATTTTGTAAAAACGTATAATAATAACAGCTACAGGAAATTATTATGAAAGAGGGAAAATACAGATCTGGAGCAATCGTAAAATAAACTAAATGTTAAATTGTGTGTATATATATAATACAATGGCCGGGGACATGTTTAACGAGCCGACGGAAGACTGATAAAAAATTGTGACGATAAAAAATGTATCGGAGAAACGACTACGCTGTAACAGATGGCGACAATGATACAGCGAAACACGACGTTAACGAATCAACGAGACTAGGGAATTACGTGGACAGGAACAGACGAAAGTTTAGTAAGGATCTCAAACGGTTTCAAAAGCTCAAAAACTAACCAACAGTAATAATGACATTATGTTGACACCGTTTTACGTGCGCGCAAACTTCTAAATCGACGCAATATTGTCGTAAAAATCGAAACTGTATATTTACGTATTGAACTTTCAACAAAAAGGCTATTATCAGTTCGCTATGTAATTATTAGATTTTCGTCATAGTAATCACGGGTGGGCCTCGTGTTTCGGGCGTTCCTCGTAGGACGAAATTACGGTTAGCCCGATATTATAAAATATAATAACCCGGCAAAGGTAATCCGTTCTACTTCGAAACGGAATATTTAAAACGATAATAATGCAGTCGGGACGAATTTAGGGGAGACGGGGCTGAGTGGGACACGACCCAGGAACCGCCACGATTTGATGGAACAATAAAAAACTACGGATCAATATCCGTCAAGATGACGTAGAAGAAAGTCTTGAAAATGAAAATTAATTCGGTTCGGAAAATTGTATTCGAAAACGAAATTGACGAAACTCGATAAAATTTCACTAAAGAACACTTAATGCGTAAATTAAACGACCCAGGTAACAATGATCTTTGCGTAGTCTTAAATACATTATATTTCTAAATGTAGTTGACAAAGATTATATAGTTAATGATTCTGTAAACCCCCCTCCCCGTTAAAATTATTTCCGTGAAATTTTAATTATCGCTTTTATATTTATAATTTATGTTAAATTGTTTATGCTCGCCTTATTACAATGTATATATGTTGGAGACATTTTGAACTATGTAACAATACGCTATTTTGTTTTATGATTTATAATTTACTTAAATTAACTACAGGTGCTATAGACAAATATTAAAGGAGTAAAATAACGTATAGTTATATTTTACTCGGGGCCGTCATCGCGTACCTGGCATGTGACCAAAATCCGAAAATTTTCATTATTAATCATCGGTACGCCGTGAAAGTTTTGAAAAACCACCTGCAGTTCGTAAAAGATTTTCGTTATTGAATTATTATTGACGATGTCCTATATTTTACATATACAGAGTTTCCCATGTATATATATATATATACACAACAAACGCGATAACTTTTTATAATAATTTTAATAAAACTTTACGCTAAAATTATTGAATCCCTAATATGTTTTACAACTAAAAATCAAATAATCGAATAAAAAATAATCGAATTAATTTGCGAACAGTCACTTTGTCGATCTACTTAAAAAATGATTATTAGAATTTTTCGTTAACTTAATACAGTTTCTCGAAATTTTAGGGATCGCCCGGGCGGTTAGCAAAATTATACGGGCAATCAAAACTATACTGATTTTTTTTTTATCTTTCATTCCGATTTCTATGTCCAAAATTTTATGTGTTTAATATACAACGAAAAAGAGCTATTATCGATTTTCCAAAAAGAAAATTCATTTTTCCATTTTTAATAATAAAAATAAATACATAAAACCTAAAATACGATAATTGTAACGTAGAATTCGTGCGATTATAATAAAATAAAAATTATGTTATTGCGTTCGACAGAGCTCCGTAAACATTTTGTGTACGTTATATTCCAGTTATTATTATATTATAAACGGCGTTAATTAGAAAAATAGAATTTTCGTACGATAACGATATCCTCGTTTTGTTCGCGACGATTTCTGAATAACTCGACGTAAATGTCTTGGCGACGTTAAAAATTTCGTTCGCAATATAATTCGCGTCGGACGGAGAAAATATAATTCCGGGCGCGTGCGTGTCCTGTAATTTATTTAATTATAGGATTAAAAATCGCGATGACGCCATTCTATGGCATACATATGGTTGTATTTGCGACGCGCTGTCCGAGTAGACGATATTTTATGAACCTAACCACGATAACTTTCTGAAGACGGACAATCGGACGTAAGCCACGTATAGTACGTTAATTATACCGGTTATTATTTGATAACGTTGGTAACCGCGATGTTTACCGTGTTATTATTTACTTTTACGTTTATAACCATAATGATGATAATAATAAAATTAATTACGTTTTTACCCGAATAAACGAAAGTCGGATGTCGTTTAAAAATGTCACGCGCGTTCCTAAAATTTGGGATTTTGTCGACAATTCTTCCGGACGAATAAGTTTGTAAAAATACCGTCTCGATACGAATTCATCATATCCCACCTAGGCAGTTCGTCGGATCCCAAGTTGTATGACCGATGGCGAGTACGATTTTTTTTGTTCTTTTTTTTACTTTTCAATTCGACTAATAATTTATATTAATTATTCGCGTTACGTTAATTCGACGTTTACGTTTTATTATTATTTATTATCGCGGTCGTCCGGTTCAGTTAACACGCTGGACGCGAACGTTTTTATCCAAAATCGTGAGGCACTCTGTTCGATTTCGAATTTTACATACGTTCAATATTATTCACGTAACAATACAAACCCCGTGTTTCGATGTTCATTGTATAATAACAATTGTATACTATTTATTCGCCGGTGTTTCGTAAAGGGCTAGGTGATTTTGATAAAGACTAACGATTTTACCAATTTAATAATTTAAAGCGAATTTAAAACGAAATATTTATTATTATAAAATCGTTATTTTAGAGGAGTGTATTAGGATTTATATAGAGTTAAATCACGAAAATGAGTCTTAAGTACATATTATATACATAGTACTATTGATTATATATTACCAAAGATTGCCCGCCGCAATATAAAATTTGTCGGGCGATAATCAACGATCGATAGGTAGCGATAATATTTTAAAATATTGTATATTATTTTATTTCCGAAGGCTAGCAGACTATTGTGTTTTTGTTTGGAATAATCAAAATCTATTTTCGTTGACTGCTCTCATACCCGTACCATCTTTATTGTTCATAAACACGAATATAAATCGATATATGACTCGATCACGAAAATATTTGTGACACGGAATCAGAATAAAATAAAGACACAAGGACTTATAAAACACGCTGAATTTACTGAATACATTATTTTAATAAACTAAATGAAAAGTAAATTAACGCATTTAATAAAGTAAACATTATACCAACCAACGGTACAAATATAATATGTAATTATTTAATTTATTAACAATAAATAATAATATATTAGGTTTTAATTATATTAAGAGGGTATTATAGTTACAATAATTCGAAAAAATAAAGAAAAAATTTGTTACATTTCACAATACAAATTTGATATTAAATGTGTTGTAACACCTTCAGTTTTGCAATCTGCTGTATTGCGTAATTCTACGTTGATTAATTTGCGTTCTTTAAATATTATAATTCTAAATAACGATTCGATGATACACAAATAATGTTCTTTACAGGGCGATGAATCTAATTTTAAAATGTTTTTATCGAATTTTGTTTTTTAAATTTTTAACAGTTTGAAAACGATTTCTTTTTCGTGTTTTATTTTGTTAAAATGCTTGTTAAAAATACAGAAACATATATTTGTTACGTCCACAAGTTTATTAGATCGTACCTTTAAACCCTGTGTTGATGGTCCATTTACATTAAACATCTTGAATGTTAGCGGTAATTGAGTTTGATTAATCTGCAGTTGTAGTAATATATAATCGACGATTGTACGTTATTATGGAAACAAACTTATGAATAATGTTAGCAATCTAATATTGATTAAATATGTTGTTAGTATCATAGAGGCCGCTACCTGTCGAGTGGATTTCATCGATAGTATGGATATTTTAGAGTAGTAAGCAAGCAGCGAGGATGATGTCTTGGCGTTAGTCGAGTGTGCCGTTTCCGGATGATTTCCTGCCTTATTATTATTATTATTATTCTTAGTATTCGTTTATATTAATTGTTTCGTAAAAAGGTGTTGCCAAATGAAACGTGATAACGTTTAATAATATTGAATTACCATAAATTATATTTATTTCTAACATCATAAGTGGGATAAAGAACTATAAACCTAACCGCGTTGTGTAGTGCGTTCGGATCAGTGGGGAAGATTGTTGTCCCGTGAAGTTTACAGAATCGAAGAAAAAGGATATAGGAAACTAGGAAGTGAATTAAATTGAAAACTTGAAAAATTACATATACGAATAAATTATATTATTTCGTATTTTTGTCGAGTGTTTTTGGGATTCTCAAAAAGATTGTTATTGACAATATTGACGCGTCATTTTGCATCGTTGTTTACGTTTTTGCGTCTTTAATGTCGACTAGCAGGTATACTTGATAATATAATCTGTATTATCGAAGTCGTAGAATATGCACGATTCTAGTATTATTATTATTAACAACAACTATTCTATTATCATAACGGAAACGGTGTGATTTTCGTACCACGTTGTATCTAACAACTAGAGACAATTTCGACAGTCCAAACGAAGCTGATATTTAATTCCGAAAATTGATTTAAACTGATCGGTATTTTTTCTAGGTTATTATGGATTGAATTTTTAATATCCTAATTGGACGAAACTACGTTAAAAACAACGTTATTTTTACATTGTCGAACGTTGCCGAGCGATACGGTATAATGTATAAATAGTGAAGAGGGGAGTGGAAATGAGGCGGGTGAAGGAGGACTGTGCTTTTTGTCGGGAGCTCGAAATTGTTTTCGGAGGAATGTTCGAATATAAACTGATTTCGTCCGTTCTTTCTTATATCGGTGGGGAATCGCATTGACAGTCAAAGTGATTTCTAAAACGCGAACTCGGTTGAGAAACTTTCTCGAAAGTGCACTGTTGTCGTCGTTGTTTTCTCTTTTCGAGACGTCCGGCCGTTGCGTAACTTCTTTTTTTCGTTTCGTTCGTTTCGAATATAATATTCTCGCAATTCGACGCGGCAAAGCCGTTTATTTTTCGTTCGGCCCGGCGTTATAAAAACGTGACATTTCCCAAAACAAAATAAATAATAATAAACGATACATTTTATCATAAATATCGTGATGGACAATGGAAATGTTCACTAGTCGTGTCCATCGTTCGGATCAGGAGTGTTTAAAAAAAGCGATTACGTCAACATAGATTTGATTTCATTAAACGAAATCCGATTTGAACAATACAAATCTAAGGAAAATATTTCGAATACTAATAACGTATATACTAGGAAAAAAAATACGATTTCCGCCAAATTAACCTTTATACAAATTAAATAACGCTTAAAAACGTACGTTTTTATTACGATCTATGTGAGACGAGTAATTAGTATGTTTCAGACTGATTTTAAAAGGTGTTTTCATAACCGATTTACAAGCGGTTTACGATAAAAAATAGCGATTAATTTATTAGACACTCGTGCGGCGTTCAATAATCGAAAATCGTGGCTATGTAGAAAACACTGTATTCGATGCTCGGGAATGAAAGTGTTTACCAACAAATACTTCACACCGCGGCATCAAACGTCGATTTCGTCGATCCGTTATACGATTCGCATGTGAACCGAAAAACCGACGAATTTCGTTGATACGCGCGTTTTTTATATTCGACCCGACGGTACGCAAAAATACACGTATATCGTCGGTAACTGTTTTTCGGCGGACACTCGCGAACAGGACGACGGTTGTCCGTAGTAAAAGCCGTTGTCGCGAAACCGATAAAAGAACAACGCCCGTTTACGCGCGCGCGAATTTCGTATAAAAACCGCCGGGCGTTTTAATTATGTCGTAAAAAAAAACCCCCCGAAACGACGATAATTACAATAATTAGAGTGAAGTAAAAGGGAGGAGGGAAAACGATAGAAAATTTTAATTGCCGGCACTTAACGAGTCCGTTATTTATTATAATTATAAACGCGCAGATCGCGAGCCCGAAGCGTAAAGAATTCGTATAGAACGTAAAAGGAAAAGCCGCCTATATATGTTTTCCTATCGTTCACGCGCTTGGCTATATATATATATATAATTCGCGCGTACGGTCGACACACGACGCGCACACTCGCCATATATTTTATGTATTATCGTGTTATTACGCCAGTATATAAATATAGTACCTACGCGCTCTAATAGCGAGTGACGCGGGCGCGCGCGTTTTGTTGGAAATCGTTTTGCCGGCGTCGTACCGTCTCTCTCACACTGGCGCGACGGCGGACGAAAATACGTACGGCCATAAAATCGTTTTTATTTATTCTAACAACAAATAACGCGAAATAATTGAGACTCTTTACGCAACACGGCGTCGCAAAATGCACGTTATATCCGCCTACTTTTATGGACTCTTATAATATATATATATATTATTTCCGCCGTAATAGGAAAAAAACGCGCGATTTTTTTCAATTTCTGCAGTTATTGCTCTCGGCCTGTCTAAGCTCGACTGTACGCCGTATGTAGGTTTCTGGCATTTATACGCGGAACGTATAATTCGACGACGCTATACCCGTACGAATCGGTATTAACCTAATTAATAGTGTCGTTGTTGTTATTATTATCGAGAAATTTCGATTTTTTTCAATAAAACGTCCCCCTCCGTTTTAATAATCGAACGGACTAGTAGTGATTACTGGAAATGGCGTTATCCCGAAACACGTTATTCGATCGATAGGCCGTTTAAGTACGGACAAGTTCCGGCCGCCGTGTTTTTTTCACCATTTGCAACGTTCCGACGAAACGCCCGAATTAGAATACTGACGGTCCAATGCGCCGACCGTGTCCAATGTTCCCTCAAGAACGCGGTGTCTCACGATCGATGGCTGCTCACAGTGTACGTTAACTAAGAGGAGGTGCCTCTTTAGACGATTGAAATTCGCGCCAAACGAAGTTATCGAATAAGTTATACTAATCGAGTTGCGCGAATGACGGGCGCGACAAAATACAAAATTACGCCGAACTTGGCCAGCGGGGTCGACTTGTATTGACAATTTTCGGCCACGACACAAACTTTACCGTGTTATTTCCCCTCCTCCAAACCTAGACACGGTTCGAAAAATACGCGTTTAAAAAAGTTTTTTATATTAAAAACATGTTTCACGTAGATTTCGCGAAACCTTCGGCCGTATATATATATATATATAAGTCGGGTAATGAGTCGAATCTCAAAAATGCCGCTTTGTCACTATCCCGATTGGTTTGAATCGTGCGCGTGATTATCAGCAGTTCTGTGTTCGGTGCAAATCGATACGTCCAACTAGTACGAAATAGTCGCCGAATAGGTGGGGGCCCGTTCAATAAATGTAGTTAACGCGTTTTCGTATGCGACATCTCGTCGATTCAAAATCTATTTTAGTAAACGTACGGTTAATAAACGATCGCGCGTCCCTCGTGAAATATATTGAAACACGTCGCGAACCGGACATATACGAGATAATTACGCGCTTGTTTCGTTAATTGATTTCCTAAAAACCAACTGGCGTACAGGATTTCGCGGCGGCACGAAACGGCAACAAAATACAACCTTCGAATAACTAGCGTGTACGGTCGGTGTCCAATACAAGTGACCGATTATTAACGACGTTTATCGGAAATGACGAATTGTTCGACTTTTCGTTAAACAATTCAACGAGCACACCCATAAATTAGCGACGAGGATTACTTTACTGGTTTACGCGTGATCAGGGCGATACGTAAACAATATGTGTGTGTGTAGGCTTGTGTGGGTATAATAATCCTCGCGTGTTCCGAAACCGTTAAAGCCGAAACACGTAATCAATTTAAAACCGAAATTAACATAAGACCGTACGACGATGACAGCGCCATTACCATAAAGGAAAATCGGTCGAATTTTTCGGTTTTACAAGGGGAAAGTATTACGTTAAATTAATAAGTCAAATTGTCGATACTTTAAGCATACAATACGATTTTATCCCGAACGAAATAACCTAATACGAGTCGACGTTGTACTAGTCGATTTGTCATAAACGATCGTGAAGTCGTCGATTCTTCTCGTTTGGTCCAACAGAGTTCAATTTTGGAATTTTTATGCAACAACCCGTCCTAAGACCCGCAAATAATCGAATGTCGTGTTCGAAGATGGACACGTGTATAGAAACTGCCACGTTTTCTGCTGCGTTAACCCGAACTCGTACCGATGTTTTGTAACCGTCTCATAACTTTCGTCAGAATCGGTGGTATTACGCGTTTAGAAAATTCCGAAAGTGTTTTCGTGAACTATGACGCGTTAGTGTACAATTGTATAATAAATCGCGTAATTCTATGCCCAACGTATTAAATCGAACGTAAAATTTAAAGCTGTCAAATATGTTAACGAATTACGACGAAAATTTGTAAACAAAAACGTTCTAATAGTATTATATAATTAAAGAGTACGGGATACGACCGAACGTTTAAATCCCAAAACCATAATGCGATTTCATTATGATGAATAGTATTGGCTAATTGACTTTCACGAACACCAGTTACAAATTACGCGTTTTAAATCGGTTTTGGAACCCTTGACATGTTTTTACACTTATCTCACCGCTAGTAGATCTTGTGTACAGAAAATAATTAGATCGTTTCAATTGATTCGCGTTGCGTATTCGAATATAAAATTTTCGAAATATTTATAGATTTCACGTCTTTTCCAGTGTAGTAAAACAAATAAATTAATTATTAAAACCGGGATTTCGATAAATTTTCAAACGCTAATAATGTCATCCAAGTACACGCAACACGCTATTCGAATAGCAATTTTATTTTTAAGGGGGTTATTGTTTCTTTATTACTAGTGAAGTTGACCTAAATTAAAATACGAATATATATATCCAACGTTTTACACTAACATCACGTAATCTGGTTTTAAAAGAAAACAATTCTCGAATTTATCTTAACGACTGCATCATCACGTATTCGTTACTTTCATTTTATTTATTTATTTTTAGTGTATTTTTAGATTGTTACCCAGAATTTTCCAAACGTAATTAACGCTTTTATTGTTTGAACATTTTTGTTTTTAATTAAATTACTTTAGTTTATTCCATCAAAATACAAATAAAAATCTTATCTATCTAATTTGTCGTACTATTAACTTATTAAATTATACGTTTATGATAACAAAGAGCGATTTATTTTGTAATACATTTATTTGGACGAATTTAATGTACAAAAAAAAAAATTAACGTTAACCAATCATAGGATCGCTTTAAACAGAAAAATATTAACGTTATTTTTCAATTCTATTTTAGTGACCAATTTACGTATTTTCGACAAAATGTACCTTTCGTAATTTTTCATCGGACCTTTGACGCACAAAATTACAAACGCACAAGTCGCGAGTACAAAAAAAGGAACGCGTTTGGATTAACCGAGTTACGTCACTCACAATGTGATGTTTACGTTAGACAATCAAGTCGCGAGTGCCAATTAACCGATAAATTATAACGCTTTTAAAAAGCCGTCGCTATTAATTTAGCTCGTTTAATTGTCCTCGCGGACTTTGTCCCGTTTTAATATTTTGTGTGTTCATGTCACGAACGCGCTTTATAAACGCCGTCTCTAGAGCGTTAAATCCCGAACCCACACCAATAACCGTATGCCGCCGAACAATTTTCGGACGGGCTTGTGTACAATTTACAAAATTAAGGCAGCCCGACCCGAGTTCCGGCTACGGCCGCCATAACGCACGTACCGACGACAGTGGGCGTTTCATACCGATACTGGTTTTCGTATCGGCCGCGCGATGGCCGACGACGGTGCGGCGTGAACGGAAACCCCTCCCGACTACCGTCTGGTGGCGACGATTATGGCCAAAACTGCCGTCGACCGCGTACTCGTGGTCGGACGGGGACGACGACTCGAACGGCTTTTCCGAGAGTAAATAATATTACCAGTCGTGAAAACGGCACAGGGATTTCGGCCGTGCGGGGCGGTTTAGGTGGCTTATTGGTGACGGAAAAAGGACGATATTATCGTTAAAAAATCAAAAGCGGACCCGGCGCGTTCCTAATAAAAAAAACGCGCACAGTCACCCCGGGCCGTCCCTGTTCGAATTGAACATTATAAAACCGCCGCCGTTGCGTAAGCTCATTACGTAAACCCGACGGCGGCACGCACGGCGTAGGGTCGCGCAATTATTATCAAACTTCGGTAAAAATAAGTCTTCTTGCGACCCAAACGCACGCGCGCGTGTTATATATACATAAGTATGTGTATTATCGATGTGGTTTATTGTGTACATAGTTCACCGCGTGATAACCGACGCAACGACGTTGTTTTACGCTATCGACACCTCGACGCGAAAACAAAAACTCCTGACAAAGTCAACGTGACCCTTTCTTTTATACTTTCGAATAATTTCGAACTCGCGGCTTCTTTTAGAGTAAGTAAATACTTCACGACGACAAATGACGTCGTAAACAAAAAAGAAAAGAAAAATTCCCGTTTACACAACGTTACCTTACATAAGCGGGCCGGTCGAGTATACTAACCGGTAATACGAAATGATCGAAAATTGCGCGCTCGACCGGGTGAAAGAATCGTCGATTAGGCGTTTCCGACGATTTGCGAACGAAAAATGGGAAATGAATCGTAACGATCGGTAAATGTAAAAGCGGAATTACCGGTGCCGTCGTCACGAACGCGACGTATTAACGTTTTAATAATTACCGTTCGGTAAAATTGTATACACGTGTTCGCGGAATACCGTGAACGTAATAGAACGGCGACACGAGCGGCCCCCTAAAACGTTCGAACGCCAAGTACCGACGCCGTCTACGAACTTCGGCGGTACGTATTAAGCGCGTCAAAACTGGACATTCTATCGCACGCGCCCGAAACGTATAAATCGCGTAACGCGAATACGAGACGTATTGCCGGGCCGTCGTACGTATGTCGTTTTTCCAATCCGTATTACCGTCGTTTTCAGTGCCGCCGGACATCATCACCGACGAGTCGAGCCCCGACCTGACGCTGATGGAGGGCGACAACGCGACGCTGTCGTGTCACGCCACCGGCAACCCCGAACCGAAGATAACGTGGAGACGCGAGAACGGGCAACCGTTGATGCTGCGCACCGGGTCCAGGGACCTGGTGAAACGTGAGTACACCCGTTACTATGTATGCGTTTATTATAGTGGGGCAATCGTCGACGTCGCGCGTTACAATTAACGATCGGTAACCACCATCGGAAAGTACCACTCGGGATCGAATCAGTTTCGCGAACGCGAGATTTATTAGCGCGTAAATACGTATTATACGCGGATTGTAATCGTTTTACAGAATGATTGGCAACATGTCGTAATTGCGAACGCGAAACGGTGTCGTACCGGAACTCGTTATTATATTACACACACGACCGAAAACGTAATCGTCGAATAATAAGCGAACTATTTTTTGAACTAACCCGTGTAGCGTCAAAGTTACACGTTTCCGTTCCACGAACTTCTCAAATATTATCCCCAGAGCCATAAAATCGTTCTCCTTCGCTCGCCCAGATGTTCTAAAGTGGATAACGACGTTTCGAAATATTACGTTCGCGGTAGTTAGTACATTCAGTTCGAAGTCGATTACCCGAAACGTTTATTACGCTATTAACACTTCGTTCGGCGACGGCGACAATGACGATAGAGCTTATCGTCAATGAGCTATTGACATTGACTAGAAGGCAAAACGCGAAACACGGTTTTTTACAAATAGCAAAGTACCGAGGGAGGCGGGATTTCAGGCGCGTAAAATCGAAAATTCTAAACAACCCGTTAAACGGTACCATTACCCCGTACGGTAACGGAGGAAAATACGTAGCGGTACGCGCATTTTTTATTTCGGCATTTCGCTGTTCAACAGTGCGGCTGCTGTTCGTTCTCCGTGTCACGGCAGTGACGTTCACAATAATCTAGTCGTTACCACGTTATTTTAATAGTAAACTTAAATTCGGATATCGTTCGTCGGGTCGTGTGGGTCATATGGAATGTTTATAACCGAACTCGATCGTTTTAAGCATATTTTTCCGGTCGCCCTACCTTTATATCTTTTTATAATTTAACTGTAAACCCGGTGAATTTCAACTAGCGATTAATTCGTCGTCGGCAATGGCGTCGTCACGTCGAGTTCTTTAAATTATGTCCCGTATAGTTCGTAATTTCGTATTTTTTTATTAACGAAATCGATTTTCGAACAAATAACGTAACTCGGTTTAATTTAATATGTCCGTTTCGATTCGTTATGATATATCGTGTAAAAATATCGGAATCGGCCGGTATGATTACGAGCCCCGTGGACGGAAACGAACACGGCGCAAAAATCTCCTTTGCGAATATTTTCGACTACGACCGGATCGGTCGGATTACCGATTAAATAGAAGGCGGGGAAAAAACCTAACTCTTTACTCGCGTTTCGTATTGCCACTTGACCTAATTGACTGGCGCGACTGGTAAACATTGTAACCGTCACACACGTACACATCAGTACATTATACTTGCAACAGTGGGTCTGTGGATAATAATCGAACAGTAGCCAATAGCGCGCCGATCGGTCAACGACGAATTTAAAAAAAAAACGTTCCCGAAACGAATATAAACGACTCGCTCCCCCTCCCCCCGCCCGCTTAAAATTTCCCGTACAACTTACGCGTGAATTGAAAATTTCTCTCCCCGTTCGCTACGGGCTCCATATACCGTTCGAGTGAACGTGCTCAAAACTTGGCAACGCGGACCCCCTTCGGCCCCCGGGCTCACCTACGTTTAAGCCTCCCCATACCTCTCCTATTTTCGTGCCGCCCCCTCTAGCCCCGTAACCAAGTTATTCGACGTGACGATCCACAGCTAAAGGTGTCGCGACCGCGCGCGATAACGGTACCAATGTCCCAAGCCAGGTTGCCGTCGCGCCGTCGTCACCGGCATTTTATTTATTCCCGGCGTGTATTTCCGTGTATTTATGTCGCGGAATATTCGTTTTCGTGTTCAACGAAAATTATCCGACGGTACGAATAAAAATTCCGCCACGTAGCGCGTAAAAGAACTAAAAATTCGATCGGCGACTGATTGCCGGGGGATGGAAGGAGTACGCTTAATAACGGCTACAACGTATTTACGTTACGGGTACACACACACACACACACACTGGACGATTCGGTTGTCGTACAATCACGGCCAATTTTCTCGCGACTAACGCGCGAACGTGTTACGGAATTTTCGGTAAGTTAGTAAATTGTCAAGGAGAAATGACGCCGTTTGTGCGGCGCAATTTCGCGGTCGCCGATTGGACGTAGAATCGCGGTACCGGCGCGTTAGTAGGTAGCGCACGGTACTTAGACGCGCAAGAGTGGATGGGCGCGAAGGAGCGGTGTACAAAAAGGAATACTCGGTTTTACGCGTGTATTATCCACACATTGATCGCCGCGACGTTTGTTTACGCGCGCCGGCCTAAAAATGAAAACATCCCGCCCCCCCACTCGGGTCGGTGCCAAATAATGTGCGTAATACCGCTGATTTGTGTACGCTTAAAACTTTAAATTGCCAAAATAAAAGCGGACCGTTACTTTTTATTATATTTATTTTTTTTATTCTATCCGTTTACCCCAATCCCGTGTACGGCCATAAAACGATATATAAGTATATATATATTTTTTGTTTTTTTTTTAGGGCTCTTTCCCGATTATTCGTATTATGAAAACATATATATATATTACGTATTGGACCCGTAATATATTACGGACGCGAATTCGAAAAACAAATTAAAACTAAATTATATCGGATCTATTATTATACCATTTCCGATTTACGCGTACGTAAGTGACCCGTTAATTTATCGCCAATTTTACGGTTATTTTTTAGTCAAGACGACTTGTTTATTTCGATTTTCGACCCGTAGACGAACTCTGAAAACGTTCCATAGTTGTCGACCCGTTTATGCGTGCGTTTTATAAAACCGTATTCCCGATATTTCGTCGTATTTTTCGAATTTTAATTTTATACAATTTTTTTTTTTTGAAAATCCACGCAAATAGCGCAATACGTTTACGATTCGCTATTATTTATTTCTTCGACAATAATCCAACACGTTGGCTGGTACACCTAACGAAATGTTTATTTGAAATTACGTTTTCTCCCAACTAAACACGAACACGAAACCAATACAGTTCTATAGACGTTTGAACATTTTTTTTGAACTTTCAAAGTATTAATCGTTATAATTAAGGAATTATTTATTTTAAATATAATAAGCAAACCGGTCGATTCTTTATTTGCATTTTTCTTCTCGAGTTGCGCGACGTCCTTACGTCTATAATGGATACGGCGATTTTTCGTTTAACGAAATAACGTTCTTTAAGATTATAATTCCTTCGTGTACGAGAGTCCATTGTAGGGACAATGTAAATCGTCGACGAAATCCGTTTTTAAATCGACTATTTTTCCCCAACGACGATATGGTTTAATACTCTCCGGGCCCGTTCGAGGATTTCGCTTTGTACGTTATTATATAACACAATTCGTCGAAATACCCCGTCCTATTTCCGGCGGTAAACGCGACGGTAATTTATAGTTTCTAATTAGCGAAAGCTACAACGCGTGCTCGCGCGTGTAATATAATATTTACGACCTCTAAATCCCATTGTACCGGTCGCGGGTTCTTGATTTTTCCGTTTTCCGTAGGCCGGGTACGCGTGCGCGGTCTACGCTTCATTTAATTAACATTGGAAAATGCGCCCGGTGAGAACACCGATAAATACGAGAAATATTCACCGTTCGTGTGTATTGGCGCCCCCTGGATCGTTTAGAATTCGGAATTTTCAATAGTACCTTTTCGAAAAATGACGCGTACACGCTTTTGATATTTGTACCGCGAAGGCGCCCCCGTTCGAAGTGCCGGTCGTTCAGTATCGCGCGTTTCCGATCGGGCGTAAAACAAATATGCGTTCCCGGTAGTCGGATCGAAATGCTTTACGTGAAATTCGTTCGCTTTCTACGTAACATACAATGGACATTGGCACATCCTATTTGCTTGTAAAGTATTTTCCGTTTACTGTTCGCGAATATAATTCGTTATCCGATCGAAGTGAGTGGGCCCTAGGTAGGCACCGGAGACCGGATCGGTTGCCGTCAATACGCGCGCGATTTTCGTTCCGCGTAAGATTAAAATTCCGCTTTTATGGTTTTTAACTGATTCTGAAAATTCAGGAGAATTATCCGACGCCTTTGCTTCCCCAGTCGTTGTTCCGTAAAATATGTCGGCTGCTTTAAACATATTGAGTTTTGATCGATGAACGCGCGAACTTATAAGAAGAAGAAGAAAAACATATACGTCCCGTGTACGTGAAACCGTAAGACCCTTCGTTTACTACGCGTTCGCTAGGGTGCCCGACGAAAACTTTGCTGCCGCGAATTTTGAACTTACTTCTTGTACCTAACTAAATTTCGCGTGTAAATCGAATCGAGGCTAATAACCGCGCCAGCGTATCGTAATATTATTAATAATAATAATAACGACGGATAATATAATAAAAACGAGCACGCGGTAAAGCGGCGATTTTTCCGGTTCGGTTAAAATTTCCACGGAAATTAATTAATAGTGTTTCGTAAATCGCGCTCGTGTAAAGGGAAAAAGAAATATTACATAGTGCATTTTGGTAATCGAGGGGAAATTTCAATCGTTATCCATCAGAAGAAATCGCTCAAAAGGTAAACGAATGGCATGCCACGTCTCTGTCTTCAAACAGTTCCGACTTGCATCGAAAAACAGTAATTCGAAATGAAAACGTCGCTATAGCTGTTTTTCCCCCAAAGCTTTGATATAGCGTTACGCGCATACACACGCTATAGGTTATTTTCTACTTAAAAGCGCGCGTAAAAAATGTTTAAGGTCAAACTACGGAAACGAATTAAAATTCTTTGAGTATATTGAGCGAACGAGACGGAACCATTGACCGGCTACAAAAATGTAGTGAACCATCTTGCCGCCAGAAATGGCCAACGAGGAATAGGGTAAGGGTTACGCCAATTGAATTTTTAAAAGCAATTACGCGACGCCCGTATTGTTCGTAATTTCGTATCGCGTTATTTATAAAAATATTAATAGTTCACAATTCGGATATTTTATACGAATCATAAATAAGGGGGATAAAAAAAAGACGCGTTGTATTTTCGTAAAAACGTGCGAGTATCATAAAGGCGGCGAATGTTTTTAAGTGCTCACGATGGCGGCACATAAGGTAAACCCGGCACTCCGAATTACCGCCACCGTGGTTGTAAAATTATTTTAGACACCGTCGTTTCGCTTCGCGATTTATGAATTCAAATAATACAATGGCCGTACTTAGGACGAAACTGAAAACTAAAACGATTTCGCGGTGTTACACGTTAAATAGGTTTTTAATTTTTAATTTTTAAGTTTTTAATTTTCTATTTTTCAAACGCCTTCGAGTGCGTTGATATTACATTTACTAAACTATATTTTTGACGAATTCGCGACGATCAAAATATATTTCGACGATATATTAATATTTGTTTTTTACTTTCCGTAAAAGTCGAATCATGTCGATTTTAGATAATTGACCACGATGTAACGTCTTACAACGTATCTATCGATCGATGAAAATCAAGTAATTTCGAATCGTCTAAGATCGAAAATTATTATACTTCGACGTTACTTTTGAAATATTAAAATACGAAAAACCATTTAGAATAATCAAAAAGAAACGACCCTAGCGTAATTTAATATTAAACGTCGAAAAAACGATTCCGAGTAGTATTTTAACGCTGTAAAAGCGTTTTGAAAATCGTAAGTAATACATGTCCGCTATAGTTTAATCGCTATTTCTCACGGTACCCAACAAGTACACGTTTTTCCCGTCATTGCGTTTGAAAATAGAACAATTTTTTCCATTTATGTATTTCCGAATAAGTATAGCGCTAGCGTCGAAAACCAACCCGTTGATATTATATGCGCAAATAACGAAACACCGTACATTATAAGGAAATTGTTTGAAAAAAAAAAACGAAATCGTTTCGATTCGGAACCGTTCGGTCGGTATATTGTTATTATAACGATTTCTATTTTCGTTTCGCCGAAACAAAGGACGATGTCGGACGACGACGAAAACCGTCGAGTTAAATAGTTCGCGTTCCGAAATCCGTACGCGTAAGAACGTGAATCGAAAGACGAAAACATGATAATGTCGGCGAATAATCGACGAAAACATAATAACGATGTTAATAACGTTCGATCGCGTGATGATAATACGTTTTTGCGTTGGCGTACGCTTAACCACCCCCCCCTCACCCCGACACGTTAGCGTAATTTTTTGGCGAGACCGTTTCGTCGATAAAACGAACGTAAAATACGCTTCTACCAAATGCTGTGACCTAATAAGTGTATACCCGCGTGAATATTATACACTCTACGTATTTAAGTATAGCGTACAGAATTAACAATTCGATTCTATATACCGTTTCAAAAACTTTTTTATCAAAAAACAAAAAAAACAACTAATTTTTCAAAATTTAAAAACTATTTCAAATTAAACACAAAAGCAATAAAACCTTCTAAAAATAAAATTTTTTAA
>JAIPRN010001160.1:0-21609 GCA_025469175.1 Geopemphigus sp. TES_GeoC_2020
TATATTATACGATGTCATAAGATTTCACACTGCGAAATTTAATCGTTAAGAAGTATACCTATTATATTATTATTTTTTCTCCTAATACGATCAGAAAGGGTATAAAGTAAATTACATTCAGGAATGTATACTGTATGCAATTTAGGGATTTCCTTTAAAACTAACCTACAAAACGTCGATTGAAACACGCGTTTACGATTTTATAAGAATTCTAAAAACGCGACAAAAACATTCGTAACAGTTTTTTTACCGAAAATTAAAAAATTAAAATAAATAATCGACCATAAACGAGATACATTAACGAACACGTTTATTAATAAATTTCGATTAATATTGTATAGTATATATTTACATACATGTGTTGGTTTAAGAGTAAATATTGTAAAATGAACTATTTTATTTGAAAAAATTCGATATAGCGATTTTTATTTTACTTTACATTTTATCTGGTGAAACGAGCGATATACTTGGCTTCTCACCGACGGTACTTCATACGTTTTATATTTATATGTATATTATTTTTCTTACAACGAAAATAATCGAAAAATTAAATTTTAAATAATAAATACGAGCGAGTGTATGGTATGAATGCGTACGATTGATTATATATATATATATATATATTTATTTATTTAACGTAGTAAAATATTTATTCGATTAAGTATACTATAATATTATTATAGTAAATACCGTCGATAAGTTCGTTTTGTTTTTTTTTTTAATTGTTTTGGATATATGTGTACATACTGCAGAACAAACATTAAGGAGATAATTGCGACGTTAAATATTTAAACTACTTAACAATAAAGACGTTTGAGGTCTTGAGTAGAACAATAAAATATTCGACGAATTAAAAAAAATGTGCCAACTGGCCCAGGTCTCCGGGTATAAGATAATTTAAGGTCGAAATTATTTATATATCTTCGTTTATATATGTATGATATACGTCATTGTTATACTTTTTTATTGAAGTCGATAGCGCGCGTTGTTGAATCCAATAAAACATTCGTATTAGTTAAAACCTTTATAACCTTACACATTTTACTTAGCACACAAAACTACTCAGTAGTAGTCAGGGCGTTATTATTATATTGTTTTATATATTTTTATCGCGTTGATATAAAAATGTGGAGTGTCGTCTATTTACAGGGCGGGGGGAGGCACTGAAAAATTGGTCGTGTGGACTGTAATAATATATTACGACGTCGTACAATCGCTTTTGGTTCTTGTTTCGATAAATATTAAATACATCAAACGTACGTACGCATTTATTGTACGCTAATCGTTCTAAATTGATGTACGAAATTTACGTTTTTTTTTCGAAATCGAATATCTCGTTAAAATGTCCGTATACACTATCGGATATTTCAGTTTAATTCCAAAATGATTAAAATTTGTTTATTCGATAAGAACATTGATGTCGATTAGGTATAACGGGCTCGGACGTTTGTTTCTCGTATATATCGTAACGATATAAATAAAACGAAATTAAATTGAAAATAAAAAGGAACCAACCCGTTACGACATACAGTTGAATATAAAACTGTGCGCTAAGATCACGGGATCAAAATTTTAAAAATTACTACGGAAATTTTCCGTAATTTTATACAGATAATTTGCGAATAACTCGCGAAGTATTAATTAAAACAATTCGTACTACGAAACGTTTACAGCGCTTTAAAATTAATATAAATATGGGTTGTGTATATATATTCGTGTTCTCGTAAATCCGATAATACGTAATATATTACGCGTGGGACGAAATAGTCGTTATTTTATATCGTAGAAACGTCTGAATCTGTATTGGAATAAAAGTGTCGGCGTTCGCCGTGTCCGCGGCATCGTAACGTATTATTGAAAATTCGCCGGCCGAACGCCGTACCGGTACCGACTACACATGTCGCTATCATCTCGACGTCGACAATTAAACACAGACGTGCACAACCACGCACCGTTTCGACTAGACACATAAAGCGACAACATAATGGTTCGATTGTATTTAAATCAACGCCTCGTTCGTTCGGGACATTATTCGGAAATTTACTGGCCAATTATTACGAACGTTATTTAAAAAGGGTACCCGAAAATTCGTCTTGATGAAACGTGTCTAATATGAAGAGCGTGCGAAAAGTGTCGTAACCGGTCACTCCGAGTTAGTCTCGTCGCGGCCGGTAAGCGTAGCGTATATTTACCGAACTCGGCGTTTCTATGTACATTGTTAGCCGTCCGTATAGACCGCGTCGGCGTCGCCGATATTTGTATTCGGCCGGTCGAATACGTATTATTCTCGAAACGCCGTGGGCACGCGTAAAACTAGTACGTTTTACAAGAACGAGTACGACGAACATTCGACGCGGGTCGATCGCGCGACGACAATAGTTTTCTTGTTAAATTTATCCGCGAAAATACGTTCGACGACAAAATCGACGTCCTTCTCGGGCTTCGTACTACGATCGTGTTTAGCGTACGTGTATATGTTTTCGTTCGTGAAACGAAACGAAAAAAAAACAACGCTTTATTATAGACGTCGTATAACGAAATCTCGTAAGTCTGTTGGCGCGTATTGTGTACACGGTACACCACAATACGTATATATACGCGCGTGTATTTTAGCGAACGCGTTAGTCGAATCAATTTACGCGCGTAAACCGAAAATAACGTAATCGTTCATAATCGCGAACGGCGTAACACGTTCGTAATACCGCTGACGCACGGATAGTATAATAATTCGTGTACGAACAATTACGGACGTTCGGAACGGCCGACGAATGACGCGATCTATATAGCGTCAATTCGCTTTTATTAGTCCCGTGCGAAAAACCGTAAACACGTACATACGTGTTCGGTCGTCGTAAAAAACGAACGCGGGTTCCCATCGAGACTACCGTACCGCCCGCCTTTCGTCCGACAATTTTAAATATCGGGATCGATACGACGGTCGTTCGACGCCGTGTGCGAAAACAAAACAAAAAACGACGACGACGGAAAAGAGAAACGTACGGTATACGGTACAGTGTACAGTATTCGGTACGTTTCCGACGCGATTTTAGGCGGCCGGCAAACAACGAAAACGACGATTCGTTTTTACGCGTCTAACTCCTCCCCCCCCGTTACCCCGGTACTCATTAAGGAACTCGTTTTGTACGCGGTTTGTAAACGCGTTTTTACGGCTCGAATGGCTTGTAACCATCGCTTGACCATGTTCGCGACACCAACAGCCGTCGCGCGGTATCCCCACGACGGTAACCGCCCGAACTGTTCCACCGAAGCTTACCGGCTGTTAGTCTTCGGGGTAATTTACACGGGTACGCGGCGCAGTAGTAAAACGAACGACGTACGCTTTTAAAACGCACGTCGCCGAACGGTACCGATAATTGCGTATCTCCGGTCGAATATTTACCGGCAAACAACGCGGCGCTTATTCGCCTAGCCTACCCGACCGTTTACGTTTACGTTACAATCTAATAGCGAGATTTTTTTTATAGCTTTCGTACGCCGTTTACAATTTCGAAATCGGTTATCTACGAGTAACAAATATTTACGTACGTATCGTCGCCTAATTACTAACGGAGCCCCCATCGGTCGCTACAGGTCGCGGTTATATTTTATTCGCGCGAATATCCTCTACACCCGTCCGGAGCTATACTGAGGACGATTTTCAGCGCCGTCGGTGGTGTATTGGCGCTAAATGTGTACGTCGAAAACGTCCGTCGTCCTACCATGCATACACGCGCGTATCCGTAACATTATCGATCGTAATTTTAACGCGCGCCGACGTATACATTTATCATATATATATATAATCCCTCTGTATGTATACATATATATATATACGGCGGAATTCCGAAATTTCGTATACCGATTATTCGTACGAAAATCCCCGAAGGAAATCCCGTCGAGCCGGTATAAAACCGTCCCTCCCCGGTAGTTCGTTACACGCGCGAGGTGGCCCGAACGCGCCGTACGATTCGTGTTGCCGGCGCGAGGTACTCGTACCGTTTTCATGGGGACGGGGGACCAGCGAGGGCCGGCGGACGAGCGCGAGATTTCCCGGCGTAATTCCGCGTTGTCTCGTACGCTTTTCGCCGGTAGCAAAACGGACGGGAGAGTTGTTTCTCCGTAACGATATTATCCGGAAATATTGTCCGTCGTTTTCGTCCACGTCGTTACACGACAATTTCGCTCTGTACTATGGGACGTACTCGCCGAATATCCCTCGGCCGCGGTTTCTACAACCTGCCACTTCTGTCCAGCTCCCCCCCAATCATTGTCGAGGCTTACGTCTGGACGTAACCTTCTCCCCGGTACTTCCGCCTCTCTCTTTCTCTCTCTCTCTCTCTTAATAACTCGCCCGGCACGCAGTTACCAATCACCGACTGTTCGGCATATTACGCCGTCAATTTCGCGACTCTCTCTCCGAATCAACGACAATCAACCCGTCCTGCAAAATCCCCCGACATGATCGACGAAACCATTAGAAATACTTAAAAGTCCGCCGGGCGCTTCGTTTTTCCATTATCTTTCCACCACCATCCCCCTATCGTATATTTTGATTGTAATAATTGCCGCCGAGCTGTAATATTAGAAGCTTACGAAAAAAACAATTTCCGTCGCCCCTGAGTATCGTACGCGGCGGTTTGTCGCGTAGTCGTATATTCTCTTTTGCCACTTCGACGATAACGAAATAAACATCCGCGTACGCTTCCCGTTGTTTCGTCGTGCACAGGTGACGAACGTAGTTGGATCGGCGGCCACTACCCATGTACCATCGATTACGGCGGGGCAGCGGACAGAAACAAAGCCCGTTGAGGATATCGTTCCGGAGGTGTCCGAAAACGTGGCGACTGGTCAGCGCGATCGCCGTGAAAACCGTGAATTTCGCCGTCAGCTTCCCGGTGGTCGTGCTCCTGTTCCTGGTCATACCGGTCACCGTCGCGTTCAAATGGATCGTGTCCACCGCTCATCGGATCGCTTGTCTGGGAGGTAAAACCACGTCCGCGGCAACCAAACGGCGTAGTCGGTTTCCGCGCCGTGCGTCGCCGTCGAGGGCGTAAATAAAACCGCCGCGCCAACGGTGTTGTAACGATAATAAACCGGTTACGTTTCCGTTTTAACGAACGAATCTCGGACGCTCGTTTATTTATAAACGACGCGCGGTAACCCTATTACATTATCGTTCGGTCGAATTTTAACTCGGCGGCTCTCGATACCAGGACGATCCTCTGCGCAAGCTGTCGCGACACTGTTCCCGTCTTCTAGATTTGTTCGCGACGGCTGTTTCGTCCAGTCGGGGGATTCGACGTCACGGTGATATTGTTATTACTGCCGTGCCGATGATGATAATATTACGAAATATATTGTCGCGCGGCCGAATATTATCGATAATAACGTTACGCGCGCGTTCGAAACGTTCGTAAAAAAATCGGCAACCTAAACGACGCACCCTCCGCGGGGTTCGCGAATACCGGGCGATCCGGTTAAAGCGCCACCCGAAACCCGCACCCCTGAAATCGTCACGACGTAGCTCCGGGCTGGACGAGACGGATGAAGGCCGTTTACGTTTCCGTACTCGACGAAAAGCGGATTTTCGTTTTGAAAACTCGCCCGGTCGCCGCCGTACGGTGTCCCGAACGACGAGTTCGCCGCGCGCTTTTCCGGACCGTCCGCGATCGAATAACGAAAAACAAAAACAACGGCGCCGTCGCGAACGGTTATTTCGACGACGAGGGCCGGGGCACACGCCGTTTGTTCGGCAACGATTCGTCGCGGCCGTTTTCTCTCTACGATATTTTCGGGATTTTCCCTCGTTTCCCGGCGCCGTACAATCCTTTCTTTCCGTCGTAGCGTTTTTAATCGGGTCACCCTGTACATCGCGTCCTATCGAAAAAAAAAAACAACGGTCGTCCGGACGATTTTTCTTTTCCAACCCGGGGACGGGTGGCGCCGGCGTACGTTTGTCGACGACGACCCAATCGGCGCGATAATTAAACGTCCGCCGTCGTTGTGTTCCAGTGTTGGGGAACGTGATGACCAACAACGAGATCCGTTGGCTGGGCGATTCTTGGCGCCATTCCACCGTGTTCGCCATATTCGTACTGGACTCCGACATCGAATTGCGGTTCTTGCAGCAGCTGATCGTCGACAAAGTGCTGCCGCAGTGTCCGCGGCTCACCGAAAAACCGGTGGTGTTGACCAACCTGTTTGGGAACTCGCACTGCTGGATGTCCGACCGCGATACGTTCGACATTAACCGGCACGTGTTCCGGTCGCGCGACTACCCGTTGGACAAGCGCGAGCTTCAAGTACGTTTCGCGGTCGCTAACCGCGTGTGCTTGTACGGTTCATCTGTATTACGGGGTTGGCTATGGCGCGTTCGGAAGGCGAATTTCGTTCGAAAAACGCGTTACGTTATCCGTAAAACGATTACCGCCGAAACAAAACCGAAGTTGTTCGATCGCTTTGCGTCGTTTATTACCTTCGTTCGGTTAGTTCGGGGCGAACCGATCGCGTAAACGTTAGGCGCCAACACGTTTTGCCCACGCCCGAACGATATACGAAAAAAAAACGCTAACGACGGTGCGCACCGCAAATACCGTCGTAACGAAGTGCCGTCGTCGTCGTTCGTTATTATTATCGTCGGCTATTGTTCGCAGACTTATATCGGCCAATTGGTTTCCGGCGGCCTGTCCATCGAGAAACCGCCGTGGGAATTGCACTCGCTGTCCCAGCGCGACGAACAAACGCCCGGAAAATGCGACGCCGTGGTCGTGTTCCTAGCGCACAGGTGTTTGGCCGATTGGATGTCGCTGGCCAAGTTGTTGTGCACCTGTTTGTCCGACACGAAACCGTACTATCACGCGTCCGAGGTAAAACATACGCGTATTCGCGTTACGTCTTGACGTTTTTTTGTCCTAAATTTAAAACGTTCCCAAATTAAGTTCCCAATCGCGGCGCGCGACGCGACGCCAACTCCCGAAAACGAAAGCGCGTACGTTTTTCGGCCGCCGTTGAACGAACGTTCCGGACTTACGTTGTACGGCCGATGGTTCTCGGGGGGAACGCCGGCGCCAACGGAAACGACGCCGATGCCTACAAACATCCGACCGTGGCTATTATGTGTTTAATAAATCGCTCGGCCGTTAGGTTACGGTTTATTCGTTCGGTCCTAAACTTTCGTGTCATATTTTATAAGTTGTTCTCTGAACCGGCGCTGTTTTCACGATAATTTCCCGTACTTTTTTACCCGGGCAACTTTCGTTTTGTACGATTCGACGACGCTTGAAAACCGAAAGGGGACGACGAACCGATAGAAATAATAACACCGACCGGCGCGACTTACCCCCGTGTTACGAGCGTAATTGAGTCCGGAACGTTAGGAAGACGGCCGGGGTGAAGAGACGAAGTGAGTAACGCGTAAAAGTGACTCGCGAAAAACAACCCGAGACGGTTGGGGTTGACGAAACGAAGGCGCACGGAAGACCGGATGGGGTGGGTTGCTGCTAGACCGGCGGGCGGTACAGGTGGCGCGCGCGCGCGCGCGTGTACGGGGGGGCCCATGCGGAGTGAGAATGTGGACCAACACGGTCGGGAGAGTAGCGGGACGACGGCCGTTTTGTCAACGCGCGTGTGACACGTACGTGCGTCATTTACGCGTCGGTCGTGGTGCCGGCAGAGTCCGACGAAAATGCGATATTGGACGAGCGTGGCGAGAACGGTGATGACCGGTCCCGCGGAACTGTTGTGGAAAATGGTCGCCCCGGTCGAGGAAACCAGCGGCATAGTGGCACCGGTACCGTTGTCGTTGAACTACAACGTCAGTTGGGCGTGCTTTCGAGGCGCCGTGGCCAAAGTGAACCGTATCAATCAGGCGACCAAGACGCCGAACAGTCACGTGGTGTTGTCCGCCGTCGCCGGATCGTTGCACGTCATGACCAAGGTGGTCGGACAACGGCAATTGGACAACATGAACGTAACTATACTAGCTACTTGTTACGATCGACGCGCGCTGCCCGGCCAATTCGAACGTCCGCGGGCAATTTACGGGTTGGCCGTTCGATCGATTCGCCCGGGTCCGTCCGTTCCGAACGATCTAACCGAGGAAACGGTTTGGCGGCGTACAGACCGGCCGATGTATACGTTGCGGGACGAACGGACACGCGCGAGAACAACGAATCGACGACGTTGACCGCGGCGAATATTCGCTTTTTTTCCGGTTAAAGATCGTGTACCCGGTGCAGACCGGCAGCGCCGACCACTCGTCTCCGGTTCTCATCCGTCTGCCGGTTGGCGTCGAAGGCGCCATACCGCGGTTGTGGTTCACCAAGAAGGCGGTGCGAAACATGTGCCGGTCCGACCAAGCGCTGTTGCCGGCCATCGTATCGCTGTTGATGCCGGTCCATTCATCCGGCACCAGGACGCTGCTGTCCGGGCTGACGGACAATTTGGTAATAAACGCGTAATATACACTACCGGGGGGGGGAACCCTAAAATATATACGACGGGCGACAATTTCGATTCGCGACTTTTGGTTACCTTCGAAATGCTCTACCCGTTTAAGCCAATAGCCACTTTCCGTCGCCCGGTACACATTTTAAACTCGTTCTATTGTACGCTTTCATAGGGCCTTTCTCGATTTTACCCTCTCCGATACGTTCGTTTTCTTTTTACCAGTCGTTTTCGTCCGAGGAAACGTTGAAAGAAGTCACCGGAGGGGGGGAACAAAATCAAGGTAGAGGGGGGGGGGGGGGCGAGGTGTTCACCAATAATACGGAGCCGGCCGCGTGAACTGTAGCGTGAACCGTCAACCACTGCGCCACGCATCACCGGGGCCGTTTTAGCCGAAACACTGTCGCGCAAACGGTTCAATATAAAACTGTCGTCGATTGATCCGTTCGAACGCGTTCCGGGTGAACGATGCCGCCGCGGACGTCGAGAATAATCGGACGATCGTTGGCTTCACATAACGGCCGATTTCGGCCCTTTTCCGGGCGACGTGTCACGTTTAAAGCGCGAATACCGCCGACGAAAACCTCGGGTTCTTTTTATGCCGTAGACGACGCATAAACGTGTCTGAACCGCCGTGACCGAGTAGACAACGGAAAATGTCAACGGCCGCGCGCCGTTCGCGATTTTCGGGGATGTAAAAAAAAAACCCGAAAATCGGCGAACACTCGACGCTCGAAAACTCAAAACACGTCGTCACCATTGGGCCACGCTACCTCGGAAAGAGTTACTTAACACGCCGCCGTGCCCGGCGGGTTCGGTTATTTTTCGGTATCCTCCACCCATCCCTCACCCATCTCTATCGCCCACAGCCCACCGGTATTTTACGTTAAATACCCGTCGTCCGCCGTTCGCGAAAAACAAAATGGACGGAAACGGTCCGACGCGATTTACCGCCCGGCGGTTATTAGGCTAGCGCGGTACGTGCGCACGGACGTTCATTCGCGTTCGTCGCGCGCGCACCGCAGGCGTACTTGCAGTTCAGCTGGATATCCGGCCCCCGGTCCCGGATCATCATCAAAGGGTCGCCGCTGAAAACGATGTACTCCGTGTTGCCGTCGCACAGGACGATCGGCGTGTCCGTGTCGGTGATCACGTACACGGACGACATATTCGTCAGCGTGACGGCGGATAGCGCGATCGGCGAGGGATTCGGCGAGACGCTGTTGCTAAACATCAGACGGCAGATCGACCAGATGTACGGACTGTTGCGGTGCCGGCGGGTGCCGAAAGAGTCGAAATTCGGCGGCGTCCCGGCGACGATGTCTGACACGATCACTGGCCAAGATTTGTCGTCGATCACCGTCGACGAGGTACGTTACCGGTTTTACGGGTGATACGCCGAACGCGGGGGGGGAGGGAGGTTAATTCACGCACACACACACACACACACTTCCCGTGTACGTCCGTAGCTGGTCGGGAAAATGACCGACATTCAGTTACAACTCCAGTCGGCCAAGGAACGACGGGACGTTCGCGACGACGACGACGATGGCGTTAGACACGTGAACCGGCTGAAGGGGAAATATTTGATTTTGCTCCGGGAACTGCGCAAGAGGAAACAGGAAACCAAGAGGAACCGGATACTACGGAAATTCGACATTTTCCAGTACGGCAATTCGTTAAAATCCAAGGTACGTTATTACTTACGCGGTACGCGTCCGTCAGTGTCCGGTATACTTCGTACGACGCGCGTGTGGTCGGTTCGATTACGACGAGTAATTTTTCGCGCAACCGACCCGCGCGTTCGCCGGCCACTTTTTCCGCTTCGTGTTTTACCTTTTCCCGTTATTTCTTGCCTGCCGAACACGTTATCGCGCGACCGACGTGTATTTTGCTTTCGATTATCTCTAGCTAAGTTGCCGAAAAAATGCCGCCGCCGCCGCCGCCGCTGACGGGTTGTTACAACAACAGTCCGTGATGGTCAAATTACAAGACGCGGCCGACGTGTTGGTCGCGCAATCCGCTCGGGACTTCCGTCCGAGGATGCACGTGTGCCGGAGCGCCGCCAAAGACAACTTTTTAGGATTGCCCGCGAGAGAACAACTGCTCGCGCACATCTAACTACGTATTTACGTGCGCGGAATAGGTTTCGAACGAGCGCGTATACCACGCGCCGTTTACGAACCGCGCGGTATTTACGTTCGTCGTCGCTGTTCGTTCGGGACCGCCGCGCGTACCCGTAGTATATACGTATAATATAACCGCCGAAACGGAACATTCACGTCGTATAAAATAACGAGCGCGTTTCGATTAAAAGTCCGACGTCCAGTCGAGGAATACGTAATTCTTTTTTCACGTCGTCTTCCTCGCCTTTGTCTACTCGGCGTCGGCCGCCAAATTCGACCGCTATTGGAAACTCGCGTTGTAATCGCGCGCAATTTCTGGGCGATTCGGCGTCAAGATTTCCGAAAGCTTCCGACGGGTAATCACTGACCAATATATAGTTATAACGCGTTCTATATGGCGCGTTCGTTCTTCTATTTTCGTCGTTCAAATATTTGATTACGACGACACCGCGCTTCCGTTAGCGTACATTATTGTGTAGGCGTCCGAGGGTGTACTCCGAACCGCCAGGGGACGATGTGGGTTTGGTCGACAAACGAAACGTCGCGACCAGAAAAATGACGCGCGTAAAACGTCACCGCACCGGTAATCGCCGCTGGTTTGTTCCGATTTGTTCTCGACGTCTCTCCTATATTTTCGAAAATTCGTACGCGTTGGCGCGCCTCGCACGCCCATCTATATAACGAATTGTACGATCGTAACCCGTGTTTGGAGACCCTGTAGCGGTTACAAACGTACACACGCGCACATATATACACACACACACACACACACACACACACACACACACACACACACACACACACACACACACACACACACACACACACACACACACACACACACACACACACACACACACACACAAGCTATAGGACCAATAACAAATCCAACGCTCAGATCTTTTAACTATATATCTATATAAAATTGTTATATTATTGTTATATTGTCGTACGTTCGAACGCCGATATTTGAAATTTTATTCGAAACGTTTACGCTCCGTTGACTAATTTTACTAGTGTTTAGAGAATACGCTCGTGCTCGCGAGGCCAAACTAACCCGGGCAATCTCGTTCGTGCGTTACCTAGCGCGCCTATAGTTTGTGTCGATATAAAAAAAAAGTAAATAAAACATAACGCGCTCGGCGGCGTTCATTTTGCAGGATCGTGTAGGAGGTATATATATTTGTATTTACAATAGCTAATCGACCGTAAAAGGGTATATACATACACACACGTGTACATTTAGACGTAGACCGGCGATCGGTTTTTTCGCCGATTTTTCGTTTCGCTATTTCGACGATCTTACTTAGGCGCTACAATTGCGTTTAAATACGCGTTAAGTCGTATCGTCGACGATTCGTTTTCAATATCGCGAACGTTTTTTTTTTACGATTTCCGTACGCCTTTTTTCCTATTAAATTATTATAATATTATCGTCCGGATCGAACGTATTAGTCGGGGGTGGGGACGCGTCCGGAGCCGAGCGATACCCTTAGAAAATCGTTTTGAAACGTCGATATCCGGGATTTTTCGAAATAATTTCCGTATTCGTTATTGACCGTACACATAATGACCGATTTACTCGAGAAATCGATTTTCCGGAAGGGCCACGTCGCATAACGACCGTTTCTATATAATACGCGCGCTTACAAATTACGTTCGACGAACACTCGCGAACGATACTCCGTACCGCTGCCCGACTACGGGCAACGGAATCGCGTTCAACGTGTGTACGGCCTTCGACGAATATATATGTACATTCGTATAGCGTGTAGTGGATGACTCGCACTAGTAAAGGATAAACTTAGGCGTACTCGACGTACGTTACGGATATTGTATAATTTTAGTTTACGTGTAGCTCTTAATTACGCGTCGTCTCTCGTTGAATCGCGTCGAAGCCCGAAAACGATTGGCGCATGCGTGCAACGAAACCATGTGATATATTATAACGTTAATAGTGTGTAATCTTCTTTTAGTCTATAAGACGTCCTATTGGCTCGAAAACCTCACGTAATAAGCAATAATACTATAATATATATATATAAGTACGCGTTTTTCTTTTTACATATTATCCGATTGTTGATTACATGTTTAAACGAAATCGAATATTTTACGTCTTTGTTGTTAAAAATACAAATCTATCGACTACGTAATATATATTTATGAACGGCGTGTTACGCTAAATCGTCTATATTATTTTACAACCGGTAAAACCGATCGTTCCGAAAAAAAATCCGGAGCGCCGCGCCCTATTGCCCGTGTACGGAATAACGAGTCCGTGAAACGGTAAGAGAAACGAGAAATTAAGGGTTTCCTTTAGAAGGAAAAGGACGCCGAAACGACCTTTTTCTTTTTTGACCCGCGAAACAAAGGGAAGAAAACCTCGGTATTCAGGAAGGTTGCACGGGACACCGCCGACTTACGTCGATTCGGTGTACGCCGACGGTCCTGGCGGAAACTTATCGTTGATGGATCCCGGAAAGACGTCGTCGGTCCGAGATAAATGCCCGAGACGATCGCGTTGCGAACGAAACAAAAAAAAAAAAACCAATTACGTTTCCCCGTTTTAAGGTGCCGTCCGTTCGCCAGTATAATTATTGTATAATAAACGCACAATTGTACGCGCGCGCGGATAAAACGATCGCCGCCGGTATAAACACACGCGCGTGTACGTCCGTCTCAGCGGCTGCCGATGACTTCGAGTACGACGTTTTCCGGTTCGACGATCCCGTCGGTCAGCTCCACCGACCCGAGCAACGACGCCGAATACGTCTCAGCGGCGGCCGTCCCGCCGTCGCCGTTGTTGTGATGCAAGACCATACAGACGGCGTCTCGTTCGACGCGGTCGCCCACTTTTACCGTCAACCGCACGCCGACCGCCGGATCGATACGTTGGTCGGAGAATTGCCGCCCGGCGCCCAACTCGTTACACACCCGGGCAATAATCATGCCGTCGATGTTCTTCACGTAACCTGCGGCCGACAACACAAAACGCGATTTTTACGACGACGGCGACGCGCGTCCGGTACCGGTCGGGCCAATCGCGTTTTTCCACGCTTTCCGAATAGTCTCCGGTCGGTCGGCTAGCGTGTTTATGCGTATATATATTTATTTATTTATTTATGTGTAGGGGGAGGGGGCGATTCGGAAAATTGCTAAAAAAAAAACTATAACCGGTGGTCGTCGTATCCGTTTTGGGGATACGCGCATTTTTCGCGTTCGAAGTCCGTACACGCCGATCGGACATACAAACGATATAAAATCGTTTCCCTCCCCCCCTCCGAGCGCGTAACGTTGGAAAACCGCTACCAAATACAATACCGCTGGGTACAGTTTTTCTAACGTAACGCCGATTCGTCGTGGTCGCTTTTGAATTTCGAAAAAAATTGCACCCCCCCCCCTCGTTCGTAGTACCGCGATAATATATATACCCGACCGAGAATCGGTTCGAGAAAAACGACGAAAGAGGAACTTTACACCGTACGTACCCGAAGCCGGCGATCTAAGTTCGACGCGGTACTTGGCCATCGGCAAAACGGCGGCGGGGTCGCCGTAGCACAGTTCGTTCGCGATCCGTTCGTCCACGCACTGCCTGACCAACATCCGTTTAAATTTCTCCAGGGCGGTACCATCGTTCAAACACTTGGCCACGCGACGTCGGCCTTCCTCCACCGATTTCGCTTTCCCCGTCATCTCCAGTAAATGTCCGCCTGTAACGCACGCCACGGCAATCATTGACAGTAACGGCAACGGCAAAACAGCGCCGGTTACCGATCGATTCGACGAGCGTCTGCAAGTCGCCAGCGCCGTTCCCTTTCAGACAGTCGACCGACTCGATTATTTCCAACGAATTGCCCACGGAATGGCCGATCGGAGCCGTCATCCTGGTCATCAGCACCCTACACTCGATGCCCATCAGTTCGGCCACCGAAATCTGTCGATATCGTCCGCAACGCGCGTTAACAGTAATCGACCAAAAGTGGGCCGCACGACGGAAGTTTTACGGCCGACTCGTCCAGAGACACCGACCCCCAGGCTTTCTTATTCGCTCCCGGGGCAAACGTTACAAATCATTCGCCGCCCGACGTTAGGACGCCCGAAAATAATTATACAAATACGATCGGCGAACAGGGGAAGGAAAGACCATTACGTCCCGTAATCTGTTACGTCACTTTATATATTAGCGTACGCCGTCCGATTCTACTCGAGCCTATCGGTTACTAATTATTCTCCGTCATTGTTGTTTACGACAACGACGTGAGTGTCGACGGATTTTTAACGTTGAATTTTCGAGGGATTTCGGATCTTTCGCGATATTTTTACGTTACATATCCGTCGCTGCCATCATTAGATCGATAAGAAATATTCGCGTGCGCCCCTGTGGTCGTAACAAAATTATTCGGGTGTCCGACGGTACGGTTAGTCATCGAACAAAACGGAACGTCATTTTCAATATTTCGCCAGAAAAATACGTGTTGGGGATAGAGCGGGTCGAGAGGGACCTCCACAAAATGTCGGGATCGTTCTTTTGAGTTACCGGATTTCATTTCGAATTTCGCGTGAATATTCAAGATTCCTAATTTTTCAAAGTCCCGTCTCGGGTCAGAAGAAATTAGCGGACAACTCGACGACGACGAAAACGACTCTTTCGCTATACAAAAACTACTACCACTAATAATAACGTTAAACGGTAAATAAATGCAAACGTGACTCACGAATTTCCTCGCGAACGGTCGTGCTTCGTCAACCCGCCGAAAAAAGCTCGCCGATCCGATTTTCAAATCGAGCACCAGATATTTAACGCCGGCCGCGGCTTTTTTGGATATGATCGACGCTATACACAATACCGACGCATAATGAATGAAATAACACACGCGCGCGCGTGTCCGACCGATTGAATGGGATGGTAGAAGGGAAGGGGTATCGTTGATTTTCCGGTCGACGTTTTTCGTAAAATATTTACCGATTATCAATCCGGCGTTGTCCACTGTAGCAGTGACGTCCCTGGCTTTGTACAGTACGACGTCTGCCGGTGACAGATAACCCGAGCCGACGATGAAACATCCGAAGTCGTTGCCGATGTCTAACAATTGATTGTCGTCGAAATCGAACGCGGACAGCCCTGAAAACCAAAACGGAAAGCACGTCAGAGGGTGGGGGATGTTATATTATTACCTACTTATCGCCAATTTGGTTCGTGTGCGTTAAAAATGATCGATTTAGTTCGTTTATTCCGGTTTAGGTTACGTTATCTATCTTTCGAAACCGACGACGACAAACCGTCGTTGAAACAAACGAAACGTCGTTAAATCGTTGTTCGCCGTAACGTTTTCGACGGAAATCACGGAACCCCCGGGCATTCTTCGACGTGACCAAAACCGAAATTAACGCCGGAAACGAAACGTTTCGTAATACGAGTAAGTATAGCGAAAGAGTTTACGAAATCGTCGTTCGCTTCGGAGTTGCTGCGCACGGATCTGCGCAATGGCGGAAACTAAACCGATTTTTTTTCGTTTTTATAAATTGACGATCGTTGTGTGTGTGTGTGTACGGGGGAGAACTCCTTTAGTTCAGCATTTGCCTAAAGCTAAAGAACGTGGACGGCGGGACGCTACTAACCGGGAATGCTCTCGAGTTTGTCCAACGTGCCGCCGGTGAACCCGAGTCCTCTGCCCGACACCATCGGTACGACGAAGTCCGTCTCGGAGGCGCTCAACGTGGGCACCAGCGGTATGGAAACCTTGTCGCCGACGCCTCCGGTGCTGTGTTTGTCCACGACGACCGCGGGCGGTCGGAACTCCAACGTTTTGCCCGAACGCGCCATGGCCGCTGTCATGCTATACACCTCCGCGTCGGTTATGCCGTTCAAGTAAAACGCCATCAACATCGCTCCTGCGGCACAAACACGCGCGCGATCGAATCGTCGGTTTCTGGCTGTTTGCGCACATAGACCCGGCTGGCCTAAGTAGGTAGGGTAGGTAGGTCGGGCGTTTGGGACGACGTCGAACGTCCCATCCGCGGTTTCGGTCTTGAGCGGGCGAACGTTGCGCACGGGTGCGGCCCGCATAAGGAACTTCCGTCGAACCGCCGAAGGTTCTCAACGTGTTGCGTGCGAACGACGCACGGCGTCGTTTCAATATCGTGTATGGGAATAAAAGTCAATCGACCGTTACCGATTTGGTTTCTACACGTGTCCCGATAAAAACGAGGTATTGTGAACTCTCTCGTGTTATTATTTTCTACAATAAATCTGTTTAAAATTAAAATAAAGCGTAGCCGGTCGTACGGTCAACGTCGTGTTCGTTCATTTCGTTTATGTCGCGGAGACGTTTATAACAAGGAGAAAAGGCTCTAGTTAAACGTTCGGGCCTGTATTGCACACGCCAAACGCTCGTCGTTATAGGATAGGAGAGGCGTTCTCTCGAATCTCGGCTATTGCCAAACGGATAGGTCCTCAACATACACGCGTGTGTTCGCCGTCCGACCGCCGATCGGATCCGGCATATTCCGCGACGGCGTGCTATCGGTTATTCCCGTCCGAAACGTCGAAATCGTGATTGTGATACGGCTACGATTACGAAACACTCTTTCACGTGGTCATCACGGATACGAGACAAAAAAATCGCGTACAAGCCGACGCGACGGACGAAAACGATGAACCCGCCGTCCGCTTCGACGGCCGAAAATAGACGTCGTGGCTGGCGCGTTAGTGCGAACCATATTCGGGGCATTATCGCGACGTCGCGTACAAACCCGTTCGGGTGGAATGTTTCGTAACGAATTTGTTCGACGTACCCGTGGCCGTAAATAATTACCGGTAATCACGCGCCGCGTTGTACGCAAATCGCCCCGAGCGGGTATTTTATTATACGGATGGTTTTGGCGTGCCCCCCCCTCCCCCCGCGCCGGGAGCGGATTCACAGATGACGGACGCGCGCCGAAACTCGTGGATAAGACGAATATGCTCGTTATTTGGCGCAGCGCGTGACCCGAGTAAACGGCGCCTCGAACCGCCACGAATTCGTGTTTGAAACTCCGTCCGCGGACCGTTGGACACGTTCGGGACGGGAAAAAGCCAAAATCGCGTGACGACTGTACTCTCGAAATGCGCCCGACCACGATAGGCCGGAAACGTTCCGCCGAATTCCGGGCAACGCAAATCGAACGGAATTGTCGCGGCACCTAGTATGGTTGAAACGACAGACTTCGGGTATGACGCGCGACAATGGACGCCGCGATTATTGTATTACGACCACCCTTTAAATTAATCGCGCCATAAATAAATTAGTAAACGGAGCCCTCACCGATTTGACACTGGTCGATGTACCCGTCCGCGATACGTTGCACGAAGTACTTCATCTCGTCGTCGGTCAGCTCTTCTTTACGGCTTTTTTTCGCGATTATCGTTACGATATTCATCGTCGCCGTGATTCCGCGACACTACTTAACGCCTACACAAACACGTTACACAAGCGACGTATCGCTAAATACATATGTATATATATATATTCGTGTATACGCGCGACGATACACGACTATTGAACAAGACGCTCGTTGGATTTGTCGTAACGTTTTCGGCTCGCGCAACACCGCCACGTTCCTTTGACGCGTCGATGGGTTTCGACAAATACCGCGGGGTTACGACGTACGGTACCATTCAGAAACCGGGGGGAGGGTATTTTTTCGCTTTATAGTAGTCGAGTGACACGCGAAATCGAACGAAAATCCGTACATTTGTTACGCGAAGGGGACGAACGAGCGGCGCGTACAACGGGGCGACGGTTTTTTACTACGGGTACGGCGGGATGCCGTCGAATCGCGACTGTCCGAAAACTGTCGTCGATCAAACGGTCCTCGGCGACTTGGCGAGGAATAATAACGCGCCGCCAATAAACGTTTAGCACGCCCAGCCGCACGGAAATGGCGAACACAACAAAACGAGCCGTCCGTAAAAATCGTAACGCGCGCACGAAACGAATTACACCGATTAACCGTTTCACCGGTAATGTAATCGAGCCAGACGAGACGGACGGGCGGCGCGTAGCGGGGGCGCTCGGGCAAAGTTCGCGTTTAATCGGCGCGATCGCTAACATTATTGAATAATAACATACACGGCCCGACGAAATAACGCGCGGCGGCACGCCTTCACCAAAAACGAACGGATCGCGGTTAACGTCGATGACCGCGGTAACCGACGGATAATATTCCCACGGACGACCGACGCTTTCCGGCGGCGAATACGTTTTCTCGTCCGTCCCGAACCCCATCTTACCAAGTGTCTCGTTGTCCAAAACGTCCGACGTGAAAAAAAAATTGGTCGGCGTTTTATTTTCGACGCCGTTTCGAACGCGAACCACCACACGCGACTACTTATCACTAAAGAACGCAACACGCGCGGGGGCCAATTGTCGCCCCGCCGAGTTACTCGGGCGCGAATTACGGCCCGGAAACGAACATCGGGATGAACGGCTTTCGGACACCTAATAATCTCCCCGGGGGGCCGATCGCGTAAACTACGGGACAATGGACGGACGGCCGTTCGCGCACTACGACACGGCACGCACGCACGCGATGATACAAACGTTCTCGTCGGCCGTCGTCGTTATCGAAATCTCCCGGGCAACTATACGGCGTACTCGTCGCGCGTATAATTTATATACGACGAAATATAGCGCGCGCCTAGACGAAAACCGAAATAGGCTCTACATCGGTGACGGATTTTCAATGGACGAGAATGTTGGTGAGAGTTTCGAACCCCGAGGGACCATAAAAATGTTCGCCGATTAGTACGTACGGCCGAATACGAATATATATTTACGACATTCCGGAAAACATTAAGAATAGAGGGGCTCGTGCTTCGACTTGACTAACACGTCGGCGTACACAAAACGTTTACGCAATGTAGCGAATTAACGAGAAGTTTTCGTCGGCAATCATTTAATAATCGCCGTTCAATTATAACGGCACGTAATTAATTCGTTATTAATAAAACATTTACGACGGTAACGAGATATTAAGTCGTAAAATATTAATATCGTTAGTTACCGTCCTATATATTTATTACTATTAAATTTACCAACTATGACATTTAATTTTTGGAAAATTTAAAACCTCTCTGAAAAAACTGCAAAACGCACCGTCTGGCTCTACTTATATATATATCGCGATCGTGTCGATTCGTATTTACCGAACATATTAACGAATACTCCTAAGTAGAGGATCGAACTTACTCGGCCGTGTTTACAATTAGTAATCGACGATTGTTCGTTCATCCGTCGGCTTTATTTAGCCCGAATAACCGACGGCCATTAGTCGTTTCGATAACTTTACCTTTAACGAACGAATCGTTACCCCTTCTCCTCAGCTACGTCACTCTCTTTAGATAATAAAATAACAATTTCCGTTGAACTTTTAAGTGTTCGTATCGACAAACTGAATTGCTCCACACGCGTAAAAATTGAAAACAAATCTCTGGATAACCGAATTCCTTCCGACAAACGCCGGCTCTATTTCGTTCCCGGACCATCCACAAATAAACCAAAACTAAACGTCCAACCCGGGAAGGGTTTCTTTATTAAATGTACCTATACATATATATTGGTGTACCAGCGTTAAAAGTGTATGTGATGAAACTGAAGGTTTTCAGGTAGGAGTAGATATGCACTAAAGATCGGCTTTAAGTCGCTACCTTTTCTCGGTAGTAATGGATGCGGTTACAAAGGAGATATCATGGTGTATGTTGTTTGCGGATGATATTGTTGGTAGGGGAAAGTAGGGAGGAAGTTAATCAGACTCGACGGATGGAGATTAGCTCTGGAAGAGAAGAGATTAAGGATTAACAGAAGACAGAGTATAAGTTTGAGAAAAAGGAACAAGTAGATGAAACGACAAGTGGTTGAATGTTTTAAGTATTTAGAGTTCTTCGTACAAAAGAACGGGGGGTTTGATGAGGATGTGAAGCATAGGATTAGGTGTGGGTGGATCAAATGGAGAGAAACGTCTGGTGTCCTGTGCTATAAGAGAATTCCAATGAGACTGAAAGGTAAGTTCTAGAAGTGTGTAGTGATACCAGCAATGTTGTATGGTTCAGTGTTTGGCAGTAAGAAAATAGAACAGAGAATGATCGTAGCCGAGATGAGAATGCTTAGACGGATGAGTGGGGTGACAAGAGAACATAGGATAAGAAATGTATAAGAAGCATAGGGGTAGCGGCGATTATGGATAAAATAAGGGAGAATAAACTTAGATGGTTTGGGCATGTTATGAGGAGAGAAGATTTGGATGCAGTAAGAACTGTTATGGAAATGAATATTAAAGGAATAAGAGGAAGACCAAAGAAGAAGTGGTTGAATACGATTGAGGATATGAGGATTGCTGGTGTATGCGTGGAGGACGAGAGATCAGGCCAAATGGAAGTTAAGACGAAGGTTGCCGACCCCAAATAGATGGGATAAAAGGCGAAGGAAATGATGACATATATATTCGGTTCTTTTTTTCGTTAACCACGAATTAAAAATGAGCGGCCTTCCGAGTTCGGAGCCAAACGATCGTTTTATTTTACTTATCGAAAAATCGGTGAATTAGTCGTTTCACAGGACCGTCGACTATACACATATATATTCACACACCATCCATATAGCGTAGAATATGCGAATTTAAATAGAATTTATACAAATATAAACATAAATATATGCGAAGAACGTCTCGTGCACCAAACGTCCGTCCACACAATCCGGGAATACGTACACACCAGAATGTCCACCGCGTTCGTTTTCGGAAACAAAATAAAAAACCGAACAAAAATCAGGCGTATAATCGCTGCGTTTTAGTACTTTCAATTTATTCTATACATTTTATCTTTGTTGCGTATAAAAAAAAGGAAAAACTAATTTTTTAAAAATATGGTTCACGAAATAGATCAAAGACGACGGTCGAAACGATCGACAACAAATAAACGTCGTACACACGATTTAAAAATCGAAAAACAAAAAAAAAAAAAATATATATATATATATATATATATAAATAATTACTTTTA
>JAIPRN010001160.1:21850-51850 GCA_025469175.1 Geopemphigus sp. TES_GeoC_2020
AAAAAAAAAAAAAAAAAAAATATATATATATATATATATATATAAATAATTACTCTTAAGCATATCTCAACGATTTCGCGAAATTTAATTTATAGTTTTGCTTATAATTAAGAAAAGATATATTTCTTACGATACCTAATAGGATATATTATAAATTAATTTACGTTAGGCAACATAAACAATACAAAGTTCGTTGAAATACATATGGATATATACAACTCGCGTGCATGTGCGCACACATACACAAAACACTCTTTAGTTATCAGTCGAAAAGTTCTCCCACATATTTGTGAACACACACTCCAATTCCTTTATATAGGACTCATAGTCGAACAGTTCACTGTGCGACTTAATCTCCCAAATCAACGACTTGACTGCATCCAAATATTCCTTATCCATACCCAACCGCAACGCTTTTTGTATGTAGTCTTTTTCCTCCGTGGCGATCATGTCTATGCAGCCAATGGCCGTCAACAATGAGGCAGCTATGCGGGACTGGAATGTCGCGCCAGACATGGTTACGATTGGTATTCCTGCCCATATTGCGTCCAAGCAAGTGGTGTGACCATTACACAACGGCGTATCTAGGAATATGTCGGCCAACTGGATGCGCCGCATGTGATCCTCTTTGCTCTCCAAGTCACTGAAGATCACGCGCGATTCATCCACACCTTGTGTGGCGGTGTACTGACGCAAGTTGTTCTCACCATCATCAGGAAACCGTAAAAGCCACAGTACAGACTTCGGAACCTTCTTCAAAATGGTCAGCCACATGTTGAATGTGGAAGCGCTTATTTTGTACAACTGACTGAAATTACAAAAGACGATGACGTCCTCCGGGATGTTGTACATTTGTCTAGTGTAACATTTCAAAGAACCATCCTGTTGAATTCGAACTGTGTACATCGCTGTTGTCGCAATACAGTTGATCGTCGATGACTCATCAGAACTACTTTCGATCATATTAATGTCCCCATTGCTCAATGATGTTTCCAACGTGGAAGCGGACGAATCTATGGCATTGTTCTCTGTAGGAGTGGTAGTAGAAGTAACAGTTGTAGAAGTAGGTGAATCAGTCCGAATAGCAACAGCAGCAGATCCCATAATGCGTGGAGACATATCTCCGAACACATGTTTATGATTACCAATGAAAACTGATCGATTCATGTACATCAATTTTTCAGTAAAAAAGTGTTGGAATTGTGGTGGAGAACATACTTCATCCGTAATTAAGTAATCCATAAATGAGGCACTTGAGGTACTGGGATATCCGAGCCATAAAACTTGAATTGGAGCTGGTCTTAAAGCAAATATTTCATTCCACATACTCTTTGCATAGCCATTCAAGTTGACTAATATGTGGATTCCGTCAGTATTTATTTCGTCGGCAGCAGCAATGGCGTTCAGCTTAAAAATATCTTTAAAATGGATGTCATCATCTTCCTCAAATACCCTAAACACACGAAAACAAATAATTTTTTTTTTTTTACTAAAGTTAAATTAGTTAATCGACAATATTAAGTCTATAAGAAATGTTCGAATAACTTTTTTTAAGTTTAAAATTGTATTTATTAATTTAACAAAATATTACACTATTATATTTGTATTCAACTACAGTACTACTTAATATATTTAACAATTTTTATACTTTGTTATTCTGTCATATATATATATATAATTAAATAATGTATTGACGTATTTCTTGAAAGAACTCAAAATATTAAATATATAATACGGTGTATTTTAAAAGTAAATTATCATTAACTAATTATAAAGACATAGTTTTGATTTCTAATATATTGAAATAGTTGAATTTAATATTTACCAGAATGAAGAAGAGTCTTCCGACGACAAAGAGTAATAAAATAATTCAAATTTATTCTTGTTGTAAATGTTTGGAATGGATTGCATATATTGTATTATTGGATGCTGACCAAAATTTGAAGACACAAAACCGACACGAATACATTCATTAGATGATAAAGACGTTGGGTAAACATACTTTTTGGATAGACTTTTTACTATATACGGTTTCATGAGATGTTGTTCTCCATGTCTTAAAGCGATTTGCTTAAGAGTGTTTGGTGAGAATGTATAAAGTAAAGAATGATGTGGGTACAAAGATGGCTTCTGCTTATTACTAAGTTGATTAAACACAATTTCTTTCAATTTTTTCAAGTGACTGTCATAGTTTGACCAATCACAAATATGTTTTAAACATTCTACTAGGTTACAATATGCGTCTAAATAATCTGGTTTAATATTCAATGATAGCTGGTACGATTCTATTGCATCTTTAAAATTACAATTATCTTTATGTATAGAACCTATGTTAAAGTGAGCAATTTCACATAGTGGATCTATTTGAATTGCACCATAAAAACATTTTAATGCATCGTCGCTACATTCTAAATCAATAAATATGTTTCCCATGGCCAAATAAATGTCCAAATATGAACTGTCAATACCTAACGCTTTTCTGTAGTAAAAAAGAGCTTCGATAGGATTCCCCATCGATTTGTAAAGACAATCACCCAATTCTAAACATCTTTCAAAGGTATCTGTGTCATCGGCATCAAATTCGAGAATTCTTTTTAAAAGTACAATAACGTCCTCGGTATGACCTAATCGTTGTTTAAGTATTAACATATTATATAAGGCATTTTCATGATCTGGATTAAGTTGTAGAGCCATTTTATAATATTCAATAGCTTTTTGTGGTTGATTTTTTTTCTCAAATAACAATGCACAATCACAGTAAACATTTGAAAAGTTTGGCTTCAAATCTATAGCATATCTATACCTAAAAATCAAAAAAAATAAAATTATTTATATTATATAATATATTAATAAATAGAGATGTTACTGTTTAATTAAAAATTATATTTAAATAATTTGCCAATATTTTGGTTGGTAAAAGGTAAAACATGACAATTTTTATAATTATACACAACGATAATTTAACATAAAACATTTATTTTTAAGTCAACTTTCAATAATTATGAATAATTCAAACTTTTATTTATTTTAGTCAATTTAATACTCATATTTTGGCAAAGAATGATTTTTGTGAAATTAATATATCAATATTAAACAAATATTTCATATACTTTATTGATGTTAAAAGTTTAGATTATCAGTTATGTAAGGCATTAAAAATATATTTATCTGTATTTTTTACGGATATGTCTAATTATGTAAATAACAAACTGTTATTGATATTTATATACCAAAACTTTTGAAAATATATTCTATTAATAACTAAGATTTAAGTTAATAGACTTAAAGAAAACATAGGCTACAATTAAAACATTTAAAATTAGAATTGTATTTTTTAGTTGTGTAAAACGGTAAATAATAATTCTAAATTGAATTTTAATAATTTATACAAACAAAAATTGACCAAGACAATGAATGTTCATTATTAAATGCATCAATTGTATATTTTGCTTGTTTCTTAATTTAAAATTGTTCCCTATAACCTTAAGATTACTATAAAATAATATATTTATTAAAATAATAACCTTGATAAAGCCTCGTCAAAAAGATTCATTTGATAACACGCAACTCCCATTTTCCAATGTGCTTCTGCGTTGTCTGAATCTACTCTAAGGGCTACATGATAATGGCCAGATGCTTTTTCAAAATTATTCTCTTGAAAATACATATCACCCCATGATATAAAAACTTCAGCAGCATCTTTGTATTTACCATCAACCATGTATAGACGTGAAAGACAATCATAAACATCATCACGGGGTTGTATATCCATCGATAATTTAAAATATTTTTCCGCTTCTTCATAGTCTTTTAAATGATAATTAATAAAACCCAAAAATGAAGTTACTTGAGAATCATAAGGTTTTAATTCCAAACATTTTTTATAAGTTTCAATGGCTAATGGCATATTTTTTTGTTCAAAATATACATCTGCCAAAAGATTTAATGTAGTAAAATCAGTTGGACTTATTTTAAGCGATGCTTGAAGTGCACCAATTGCTTTTTCGTAGTTTGATAAATTAAAATAAGCTAATCCCAAATTATTCCAAGTAATAATTGAATTTTGATCCAATGTTAATGCTGTCTCATAATGAAAAACCGCTTTCTCATCCTTCTGAAGCATCAAATATGCATTTCCTAAATTTTTCCAAGTTTCTGAATGTTCTGGTGCCGTTACTTTTGCAAACTTAAATTGATGTCTCGCTTCTTTTAAGTAATTTTCAAATAGAAGAAATTGCCCGTATATATTACGTTCTACATATAAATTAGGATATCTACCAAAAAATATATCAAATATTGATATTTTTGTTTCTAAATCCAATGTATCATATTTCAATAATATGCTTAAATAATTACGCCAATGATTAATTTGGTTAAAATTAATACGCAAAGATTTCAAAAAACATTTGGTAGCTTCTTCAAATTGAGATGTTTTCAAACAATATAATCCAAAACCAGTTATTACTTCAGGACTATTTGGGTTTATATCATAAGCCTGGTCATAGCACTCTTTAGATTTTTCATACTCTTCACATTTATAGTATGATGCGGCCAATAACAATAACACATCTAATTCAGGTTGGAGTATATTCAAATTCTCACATATCTCTTTAGCTTTGATATAATTGCCATTTTGATATTCTAATTTTGCATTTAAAAGTTGGGTAGCTAAATAGAGAAATATAGATATATATATATACATATATATTACTTACTAAATATAATAAAAAATGAAATTGTATAATATGAAACATAATTATATCAGCAATTAATTCAAAGTCAATATTAAATTTGGGGAAGTCTCGTTTATTAATCAAAATATACCTTCGCTTTTAATTTTATTAAAAAATATAGAAAACTGTAAAAATATTCAGAGATCTGTACAAGAAAACTCTTAAATAGGTATTCAAGGGAGAAAGGCTATGAAATAGATTTCCAAATTTGTTATAAATAATTTGCTTTAAAGACTTCAATTATGTTATAAACTATAGATATTAATAAAATAAAATTTAACATATTTATAATATATTTTAGTATGAAATGTAATATATATTTTTGTTATCACGATATAATTTCTGATTATGATGAATAAACCTATCAATATATCTTGAACGAATTGAACTATCAAAAAATGGTTAAGAACATAGTTAAAAGTTAAGTGAACTTGACACTAGTTAGAATACAACAAAAATATCATTCAGATCAATAAAAATGATTGAAAAACTAAGAAATATTAAGACTTTAATGACAATAATTGGTTCAGAAATTATGAATTATAACCATATATATTTATTCAGACTAAAATATAAATAAATTTCATAATTTATACTAAAAAATTTAATACTTTTTAAATTTAAAAATAGAATTTTTAAAATATTCTAAAATAATTACATGTTTTTGTTAAATGGATCACCTGATATATAATAATTATAACTGTTTAATCGATCATTTAATATTTTAAAAAAAAAAATTAATTATCGTACATAACTTACCACAATGTTGATCAAAAATCTAAAAAAAAAAAAAACTATAGTTTTACAAACAAATATTTTTATGATTATGATAATTACTTGTATAGCCTCGTATAATTTGGCTAATGGGTCGCCATCTAAATTCACTAAACTAGCTTTTCCTAAAGTTGCATTTGCTAAATCTTTCACTTTAAAAAATCCCAATGATTGGAATTCGTCACATATTTTTCCAAATCTATAAAATTTGTATTTAAAAATAATTTTCAATATTATTAACAATTATTTTAAAAATAAAATAGTATAAATTATGTTTACACCCACATAACAAATTATATTAATATAAGTATAAACATGTCAATTTATACAAACACATACACATAATTGCTCACAAATTTAGAAAAAGAAAAAAAATTATAAAGCTTATTATACTTTATAACTTATTTATAAGTACTTGTAAGTTTAGTGATCTTTACCATATTTAATATAAAACAATATCTATTAAACAACATTAATCTCTCTCATAATATCTATCAATATCAAATAGTGTTTAAATAGCAACTAAATTTAATGTATATAAACAAATTTAAAATAAAGAGTTAAACAAAATTTAAGTAATTGATGATCTAGTTGTAAATCAAAAAGTAAACAACACAACATGATATTTAAAATTAAATATTATATAGACATTACACAGATGTGTAATGTACTTGAGAAAAAAAATCTCTTACTGTATACTCAGAATTCTACAATTTTTTTCAGTATTTGCTTTATAAGTTTAATAGATTATATTTAAAATGTTTTTTATTATCAATTAATATCAGTTGAAAATTATTAAATAATAATAAATAAATTTATTAAAACTAATTCATTTTTTTAATTATTAAAATAATATCATTACTAAAACCAATATTAATTAAAAATAAATATTTAAAATGACAATTCTTTAATTTTTCAATTAGATTTTCCAAATTTAATAGTATTTCTTTTTTTAAAAACAAGCATATTTTATATTATGAGAACATATATTTAGATTTTTGGAAATTAAAAACAATAATATTTAGTAATAAAACTCAAATATTAATATTTAATATCTTATTATTGGTAAAATGTTTAAAAATGCTTATGCAGTATCTTTCATAATTATGTTCCTACTCTAATTTACAAACACAATGATTTTTAAACATGCTCATACATTTACATTTTGTAATCAAAAAGGAATATTCTAACTAACAAAAAAATCTGTACCACCTTAGGATATCCATTAAATAATAAAAAAAAATTAAAAACAGAAACATAAAAATGGCATTAAGTAAATCCTATTTATATAACTATATTAAAAATTATGCCTAACACAAAATGTTGTCCTAGTCTTATAGCTAAAAAAATGGATATAATTAAATACACTAATTTTTTATCATATATTAAAGAGGTTCTACTGTAAATCAGTTAAATTTGTTTACGAATTAATAAATTATATTGTTCTATTTTGGTTATATCCATATTTTCAAATATACACAATTTCATGTCATATTTTAGTTAATCAAAATAGAAAAACAATAACATACAATATGAAGTTACAGACTATAAAAGGTATAAATGACAAAATACAACTGAAAACATGAATACATCCAAAAAACCAAAGTAACACATGTTATACTCTAATATATTTAATTATAAATTAAAAAAAAAAAACATTAAAAATTATTTACTTTGTTGGGTTATCATGTGAAAGTATTTTTGCAATAACTGTTATTGATTCTTCGCAATTTGAATGTTTTTGACAAAAGATATCCTGTAAAAATTATAAACTAGTTAAGATTCTTTATACTTTTAACTATAAAAATATTAATCAAAACTAAACTTCTTTCCAATGTAATTATTTTTATAAAATATTTTAGCTTTAAAGCAATAAAAAAAAAATTAATTTGGTATTTATTTATTAGACAATACAATTTATAAAAAAACAATATATTATATATATTTAACATAATATACAGTAACATAGGCACATAAATTAAATGTATAACAATTTAAAAAAAAAATAGAAATAACCAATGAATAGTTATGAGAAAGAATATAAAGAATTAAATATATGGAAATTTTATTGAACCATAAACAATGAAAATAATGTGAAAATTAAACAAAAATAGACAAGATACAAAAATTAAATGTTGGGTATAGTTGTTTTGCTAATTGTTTGGATTACCATCACTTACCAAACTAGACCAGATTATAAACAAATAAGTATATTGTTAATTTTAATGTATACAATTTTATTATAAAGTATGTTTATTGTAAAATAGTAATAAGATAACAAATCATTTATAAATTCTTACCATTTCGGCAGTTTATTTGATACTCGTGTGAATGACTGTTAAAATATGTTAACAATATGAATACAAACTGCGAAAAAAAATTATAATAACAAATATTAAATAATAATAATTGTAATAAAAAAACAAAGAAAAACAATTGCTAAAAAAATCAGCAAATATTACAAAAATGTAACTAAAAAAACAAAGGCGACAAGTATTAATAATTGATAAGTTTCAATGAGAAACCATCATCAGATTATAAAAAAGGTATTAATTAATAATACTCATCAGCTTTATTCGTATCTTTTTATTCATCAATACATAACACGTATGATAAGGGTAATTTTTGATTTTAATAAATATAACTCGGACCTTAATACATACCTATAGTATAAAGAAATAGTGAAGTTGAAAAAGTGAACTTTAATGAATATTGATCAAAAAATAATACCAAATATACTATTTTACTTAAAAAATATTCAAGTTCATGATGCAATCATTTAACATTAATAAATTCAATACCTAAATAATAATTATGAAATAAATTTTTTTGTAGAACTTGATAATACTAATTTGCAATAAATTGTTTCTGTAATGAATTCATGAAATAAAAATTTATAATTTAAAAATAAATATAGAAATTTGTTAATCTATTTGTTTTATAGGTGTTATTTATCAAAAATAGAATAATTATAGCTATTCAAGCACTTATGGCAAATGATGAATAATCACAATTAACATTTTTCATGTCCGTCAAATATTGTGCAAGTATATTTATGAACTGTACAAAAAGGTATTAACATATACTTACAGTATGTTTTCAGTAGTTATTTGGAAAAAAATGAAACTAAGAACCGACATAATATCATCATTTTAAAACGCACGATAATAATTTATTGCTTGGAAACGACCTGTATTCATCTCATTATATCAGATATTATGACGTTTCAACCTCGAGTATTTTTTGATATATTAAATACAACGAAAACAACGAATACGAAATTCACACATGTCTCTCTAAGATATTTAAATAAAAGCAAAACAATACGTTACGACTTACTTGGAAATGGCAGAAAATCGTACATATTTCTGACAGGCTCAATGGTAAATAACAATGACGCAAAAAGCCAAACGTAAAAGTAAAAATTCACGACAATAGTAAACGACTCTGCCGAACACAAAAGTGTCGCCACAACACGGTACAATATTCGGTTTTTTTTAATCGGAATTTGTTGAAAATCGTTTTCAGTTCGGCATCACTTGGCGTCGGCAAACGCCATGATGAATGACGGTGTCGGTGGATTGATAATAGTAAAGTGCACGAAATGGACGCGCGAATAGGCCGTATATTTCGGTATAAACCACGTTGATAACGATATTTACCGCCAAGATGGATCCACCCCGATTACCATCATGAAATGCCGTTATTGTTTATCAACGCGCGAAACTCGTCCGGAGACACGGAATTATAGCGCCCGCAACGCATAGAGTACGGGTCGGTCGCCGCGTGGTATTAACCGCAAAATGTTCTTTTCACGGAGGTGGAAATATTATCAAACGTACAAAATATCAAACGGAGGCACTAACAGCTACCGAAGGTAGATTTTAAGTGGGAATTCCCGCGGTGAATCTCTAACGCCTATAAACCCGATTTGTACTATTTCACTACTCGTAACGTTCGAACTTTATACAACGGTATACGTTTAGGAAAACAACAATAGTAAGTTTGCAAACGTACGTTATAAAAAAAACTGTCAATGGTCATAATGAAATATCGAGTTAAAAATATATAAAATTAATTCGAAAATTCTAGAAAGATAAAGAATTAATTAATGTGCACGTTTAATTTTATAGTGCTATGGCTACGCATTAAATGAACTTTTAAAATTTGAATATATCGTATAGAAATGGTATGTATATATTTGTTCAAAATAAATAAGTATATTAAATGTGCCAAGGGTATTATAAAATAAAAGATTTATGAACGAATAAAAAAAATTTAATGAAATACGAGTATATATATTTTTTATTTTTATTTTTTATTTTTTATTTTTTATTTGAACTAATATAGCAAAATTAAAAATTGTATTTTATACAATCCGAATGTTTGAGTTATATTAAAATGTACGTTTTGTTTCCAAAAACTATTTTTAAATTAATATGTAAATCCATTATTTATAAATTGGCATACAATGTGTATGTTCCAGTAGATACTATAACATTTAGAACTACAAAATTGTCTTGCTTCGTGACAATTGCACTTAGGTAACAGATAAAACATAGTCTGGTATAATAAAATTATTTTTTTAATTATATTAATTCAGTTTTCAATTCTGAACACATACAATTTCACCAGTGTTCAAAAACTAAATGCATCTTACGAATAACACCTAATAATTGTTTGATCATTAATAGGCAATATAATTATTATTAACCAGTGATATTTAATTTTCTTGTTTTATTTAACACTGCTATAAACAATTAATACTTCATATGCACAAACTATTTGATATTACTTTAATCAACAACTTTTAATATTGTTTTGGTACATATATTTTACTTTTATGATTCACTTTTAAGCGATTTATTGTATTCACGCATTAAGAATTAATTAACGCGTATAATTTGTCATAAAATTCATTTGTTATACCATTCCTATAACTAATTAAACATTTTCTGGCTAATGTAATAATAAACGCAGCAAGAATACAAATAAAAATGTCGAGTATACGCATTGCTCACAAGTAACAATTAAGTGTCTTCGTAAATGTCGATAAATTCTCAAATATTAATACTATCCATTTAATTCAGTCATTAATGACAATTAGAGAAATTACGAACACGTGTTGTAGTCATTTACCGAAACATAGACAAAATATTATAAACTATTCTTACCGGTATTTAAAGATCGGACTGCCTAAATTGGCACTGAAGCACGTTCACAAAAACAGTATAAACGAAAAATAATAAAACTGTTTCTCACAATTAATAAATATTAACGAGTAATAACGCTTATACTATACACCTACAATAGCCGGGACAAAAATAACGGGCTTTTTCCCGTGTCTAAAGACAAATGAGTGAGATTGCGCGTGCGTGATCGGTTACAGGTTAGAGCTTTTATAGATTTTGTATTTATACAATAACTAAGAACCATTAACCGCGGTAAGTGTATATTAACCGTAAACATAATTTTAATGTAATTATATTTAGACGTTTTAAAATGTAATTGTAATTGTACGTAAAATAAATTTACAAATTCGAAATTATAAGCTTTGTGAGACTATTCGTATTTGTGCTATACTAACAGCCAACAATTCAAATTACATATAATAAAATATGCCAATTCATGCCATTAAAGTTTAACTTTAGAGTATTTTCTATACTCTCGAAAATTAAGGGTTACTCGGTAGATATTAACTATTTTTCGCCTAATAAAATTCCCGCGCAAATTCTATTTGAATCGTTATGATTCAAAAATTACGGTTTTTTTTAAATAACAACGAAACAATAAAACTACTTTCTCTACATTTTAAGAAGTTGTTATTTTGGTTGGTGCACGTTATAATTCATGCTTAACAATAAAATAAATATATATACCAACTTCTATATGTTACTGCTTTCCTTATTCCAATACTTCTATTAATCTTGCAAAGCAACGTTGCTCATTGTACGAAAATTGTTTAATATAAAACCATTTTCACTAAAATTTTCATAACTGAATATACAACACCAGGGTATTCTAATAAAATGTAATGAATAACAATAGATACCTATAACAGCATGAAGTATTAGTTTAACTGATATAATTCTTAAATAATATTGGGTAACTCTGGGTAAAATGTGCAAATTATAATTATAACAGGTAAGTAATTGATCGATGAAACGCATACAATTTCTTTTAAATGTGTATGGCATAAGTTAACTTAAGGTTAACTACATATAGTCTATGACGGGTGTAAAAAGATATTTACTGCTGATTGCAATCAATCAATATGACATAACTACTGAGATGATTGATCTCCAATTTACCATTGCTCTTATTTAATGTATCATGTAATTCTATTGTATTATTTCATAAATATAAAAATATTTATTAAAAATAAAAAAAAATTTTAAATTTAATTTTTTAAACAATCTCGAATTTTTTTAAATTTTTAAACATTTTCATGTTGAACCTTAAGGTTTAACTTACAATATTACAATGACTTACCATACCAAACCATCCATATAAACTTCTTCACCTTATCCACCCAACTATATGATGTCAGCCACCTTTATTTTTATTATTATAATTATAATACTCTATTTCCTACCAGCTAGCTTCATATTGATTAAAGTAAGTTTTATGTTTAACAAACTTGATATTGTAAATAAATAAAATATATGTTATTTTAATTTACGTGCAAACGTAATTTGTTTTTTTTTTGTAAAAATAGCATTGTAAATTAATTTTTAACATATAGTCCTGCTAAATCAAATTATATGCTGTTATTAATGCATGATTATTTTTTAAATATTTTAAGTATTATATTGTGCCTATTTATTGTACACATTACGTAACATTGTCTAGGAAAGTGAAAAAAAAAATTGTAATATATAAACTGTTTACGACTATAGTCAAAATTATAGCATTATTTGGTCAATATTGTTCAATACCAATAAATATTAAACATTTAACGTGCAATAATTGACAAAATTATTTTCCTAAACTAGAGCAAATATGTATTTATAACACTAATAAATTTAAACAGTATAAATATTTTAAAAATAACATCAATAATTGCTTTTATTTAAGAAATAAACTTAATTAAAGTATTACTTGTCTACCTTAACATTGGTAGTACTAGTTTGTACAATAATTTTCTTTTATTCAAAATGAATAAACTGAAATAGAAAACCGCTAAATTTATAATAACAGAAAGAAGTTATTTCTTAACAAAATTTCATTTTGATAAGGTGATTATAATTGATTTTGAATTTACAAACTAAAAGCATAAATATTTCTTTACATTGTATTTTTAATTTTCAATAAAATGTTAACAAATGACATTATTTAAATGTAACTAATACATTCTATAGACATACACATTCTAAAAGTAGTTTTACGGAGTTCGAAACTTTTTCAGAAGATAATTGATTTCCCTGGGTGTAAGATTATCCTTACCCACAGAAATATTCCCTTCTCGTGCAGCCTGTTTCTTTTTGAACTTGTCACTGTTATGTTTAGTTGCGCACATTTGAAACCTGTCAATTTCAGTCGAACAACGAGACTGGTCAAATTCATTTTTTTTAAAACAAGCAAACATGATGGACATTTCGTGGACACACGCCCGGTCTTTGGATCGATCTCCTTTACCAGATACTTTGTCTTTCAATTTCAATGGCAGTAGTTCTTCAAATATGACTTCAAGAGGATTATTTGTATATCGACGCATGTCACGATAATTCAGCATATTGGTTAAACGCATCTTGACACAGTTGACGTAGCTCGATTAATTAAATATACATATATATAAATATATATAATACAAAATACGAACAATGAAAGCCACTAAACGGATTTCGAAGAAAAAAAACAAATAACAAACGTGAAAAAAATAAAAACTGATCGCAAATTTTAAGTTTCTTATCGGTTATCACAGTTATAGATAAAATCCATAAATACAAATATACTGTTATCAGCTGTTGCTTCATGATTTAACGTTAAGATGTATATGGAAAAAAACGATATATTTTGGCCTTGCGAATAGGTCAGCTTCCAATACCTCCGCAGTGTACTCAGAGTTGGTATAAAATCTTATCTAGCTGGACTCCCCTCCCATTAGTTCAAAAGGCAATTGGTGTGTTCTCACCTAATTCCAAATTTCACTTTTTTTATCTGTTTATAAAACGACGGTTGACTTTTTAAAAAAACTACGCTACGTGTGTCGTAGGTCGATTTTCTTACGTATGTTGTGGAGAAAATAATGGTTGATAATTTACGATTTTGAAATATCCACTTCTGAACTTCACGATAATATTTTATAGACATTTATTTCAACGTACGACAAATCCCTGTTGGCTTTGACGATTAAAATATCCTTAAAGCAAAATTGTAATATATCGCAATACTAGAAGGGTTCTTCTTCGGTCCAAACATATAAGTAGATAAAATGTACGTTTATTATTTATTATAAACGGTGATCTATATTTTATTCAGCTTTAAAAATATGTGTCAATATAGCGGCAAAAAGCTAATTAAAGTAACGAAAAAAGACATTTTATTCGTAAAACTGCGTTTTATATTTATGGTTTAGTGGATAAATTATGTTATTGTATAGACGTATAAATATACTACTACGTTGGATCGTATTAATTTGTGAATTGTGGACGTAATGTCTACTGCAAGTATACATTGAACGTATACAGCAACGGAATATTACGAATATACATATATAGCGTGTTTATTTACAACTTTAAATGTAAATACATCAAATACGTTTAAAATAAATAACGATACTAAAAATTGGCAATACGTGTTCCTTTAGCTCTTAAACGATATAAACTACGATCAAGTATTCTTGTATTATATTACGGTGTCATGGTTTCGATTTGTATGCGTTATATTACTCGTTTCGTTATTTGTTTATTATTATTGTATCTTCGACGACTATCGTGTTGCGTGCTCTTCGTTCTGCATTTTCGCGTAATACATACGAAAACACACGACGAACAACAATCAACTCGTGCGTCTGATCAATAATTCGCCTTCTGTGGGAAATACGACCGTTTCTAGAACCGACTATTCGCCCGTACGAAGAATATATTAGTGAACGACAAAACGAGTAACGACGTTTGATTATTTTCCTTTTTAAAATCGTAAGACGAGACTTATCGGTCTCGCGCGCTTGTATTTTTACATCTCTTGTTCCGCGATCACGTACTCTCGAACGGTATAGACGTTGCAAACAATACAGACGTATAACACGCGCGAAATACGATCGCGATCTATCGAAGCGCAAAATCGACGTTCCAAGTACAAAATTACGTTCGACGACGCGTTGTTTCTCATATCCCGTAAAGATTTTAATAGGGAAAAGGGTATACAGTAAGATACCAAGTACGATCGTCGTATAGAACTTGTACGCGTAGTTTTCGGTAGCAGCCAATATAGTTTGCGCTTCTTCGTCGTACGAAAATTCGGGTGTTTCGTTTCAGGTGAACAGCGTGCTGAGTAGCGTACGGCAAAACGCCGGAATACAACGGCAAGCTGTTGCCGGCGGCACACACGGCCGTGTAGAGGATTTGATACCGGTGCGTGACACGGCGGCATTAGAAGACGGTGTTGTCCGACGGGGATAAAAACAGAACTCGTCCATTGAGCGGCTGCACTGTCGATTGGTGAGGGGGCAAACGAAATAAATAAAAAAAAAACCAAATACGTATATTTGTTCACATGTGGTGGTGATAGCGACCACGGCGGCAGGCGTTCGTCTCGCTCACTCGTTGCGTACGCTCGCTCGGTCGGTCTCTCTCACACGTCATTTACTCCTCTCTCTTACCGATTCCCCGACCGTCGACCATACGTACTAAGCTGCACTATAGCTGCGATATATAGTTAAAATCGTTTCGGTTTCGCGTCCGATCGTCCGTTCCCCGTGTCATTTTCGTTCGTACTCGCGCGACGTCTCGACGAGACGTCTTTTTGCTTCCACTCTCGTTCCCTCGTCACCCGCGGAAGGCCCACGACATAATTTCAGTAAGTGTTTTACAACGTCCGTGGCAATCCTAATCGGAAGAACATCGGGCGCGCCGCCGTTACCGCGTTTCGTGACCCAAACCTCATGGCCATCGGTCTGGGGTTATGTCGTGGTGCGCGTGGTGCGCGCGCGGTGCACACCGCCGCGCCAGTGCGGTTAACACGTCGACTCTCGGTTTAGGCCTTTTTCATTTTTTCTGCCCGGTTTCCCCATTTTGGTCTTCCGCGCTCGTTTCGCCGTGAACTTTCGGACTTTGGCACCGGCGATCCCGTATGGAAACACGGAATCATCCCGTCCGTCTTAACGACGGTTGTCCCGTTTGTGGCCCGGGGGTGTTAATTATTTCTGCGGGTCCTTTTTGGTCATGTAGAACGACCGAGTAGCTTTGAACCAATCGAAGATTTCCTTATACTTGTCTCGGTTATGCTTTCGTCTATTTTGTAAATCATGTTTCGTATGTGTACTTCCGGAATATACGCGTATATATATATTTATAGAATATCGTACAATATGTTTGATTTAAATTACTACTTTTCGGCTCTTGTCATTCAGTTCCGATCAGTTTTTCCGACGTACTTGGTGATATCTATTCTGGATGTTTATTGATTTTGAACATGTCGAGTTCGCATTGTATATGTTCAATATGGTTTACTTGTTTAGCTAAAAAAGGAAACCGTTTAAACAATGTTATTTGAGATATTTTGTGTCAAGGAGGTATTTGTTATTATTGTAGTTTCGAACAAACGACCGATATAGAATTTAATTGATCGTACTTTTCGATTTCTATTTTTAAATTTTCGAGTACTTGAGAAACGTCGACATTTTTTAACCTAAGTAATTTTGTAAACCCGAACAGTTCTTTTTAAAATATACAATATTTACTTCAATTGTCAAGTCTATCGCTACGTTTGATTTAATCAATATTGATTCTAACGTTTAATTATGTTTTTCAATTTTTCCTTATAGGCGTAAATTTTTGTATTGTCTTTTTGATTAATTAAGTAGGCTTCTGTCATTCAATATGTAAAGTTCAAATTATCGACAGCCTATGTCTACGTGATATATATATATATATATGTATGTGTGTGTGTGTGTGTGTGTGTGTGTGTGTGTGTGTTCACATTTCAAATTATTAGCTATTGTTATTTCATTGGCTGATTATTTATTTATCAGTAATGTCCCTGGTCAATAGTTTTTATTAATATCACTGTTTACATTTACGTTTTAGTTTACCAAAATTTACAAGGTCTTCACTGGAAGAAACATATTTTGATTTGGCTATTTATAACATATATAAACTGGAATTTCGTAAAATGCAGAAAGCTAGAACAATACAATTATTACTTATCACTGTTATCAAATATTCAATTTAAAATATTAAAAGTTGTAAAAACAATTAGAACCAACAATGAATTAAGATAATTATTAACAGATAATAATAAAATATAATTCTAAAACTAGTCTGGTTAAGAAAAGAAATGGTAGACATGATAGGAGTTAAATTTTTAATGTTGCGAGTTAATATAGATATTTGTTTTGTATTCTATATTTTATGGTTTTTGAACAGAACTATAATTTGACTTTGCCCTAAGAACTTCAAAATACTTTTTTAATATTATGGATATAATATTAAATCAATAATATCGGTGTATTATTGAATGTTTCTTTCAAATTTTATGTTAAATAGGTTACATTGTGTTAAAACTTTCAATTATTCTGACATATTTATGTGTTTGTCCTATATATATTTATATGTTTATGATCAATATTCATATGTTTTTATTTAATAGGTATATAATATATTTTAGACTTAAAATTCCTTTTTGTAATATACATATTCTATTAATTTTTTGTGTTTCTAGCAATGTAAATATTGTTAGTACACAATGACTAGAGTACACTGTTCTATTGTTTACTTAAATATAATATTGATTTTTTTAGCTTTAGTTTTAGAACACTTATAAATAGATTAGTAATATTTTTGTAAAATTAAAATATTGTAAAAGATACCTTAAAATTTATTGTTAACAAAATTTTATATAGTAATTTTATGAATCATTTGAATTCAAAATTTTATTAACGAATAATAGGTATTATCAGAACACATTTAATAGTTCAATTATTATCAACTTATAAGCTAATACCCAAATATAATTCAAGTTAACTGAATAACCCAATATAATTTAGAACTATGTTTAGATTTAAATTTTTAAAAAATGTATTTATATATATATTTAGTTACTAAAATATTCTAGAATCATATTTAAGATTATTTTAAATATTTCAGTGTTTCAATAAGAAGACATTTGGTACTCGTTTTATTTGGACTAAACGTTTGGTAAGGAAGCTATAGCCATTATGTTGGAGTTGCAACAGCAAGATATCCCTAAGTTGAAGAGTGAACGTGCAGTGTCTAGTAATACTGGACAAGAAAATGGTAACAGCTATGATCTAGTGTTTCCAGCTTTACCAGATTCAAAAACATTGGGTTCCAAGAATCTTGGAATGAATGGTCAATGCTTGACTCAGAATGTACCATCTAAAGGATGGAGTAAAGTTCGAACTTCAACTGTTAATCAAGTAATTAATTATATTATCTTTTGATCTACTTTATATGGGTTATTGACATTTTATAGAAATCAATGAGTCTATGTCAAATTACATTTGACTAATTCTTTAATATAATAATAATAATTATGTATACTTTTTTTAGGTATTTACTATTTCTGTTCAAGACCGTAAATCAGACAATAGTGAGAAATTTGGAGAAGGAGAATCTAAACGTATTTGTAGTCAAATCACGAGAGAAACTGGAGCTGAAATCGAGATCTCTACATCGAAAAATATGAACTTGACTTTTCTTGTAAGAGGTAAAGAAACTGATGTTATTGAAGCTAAACGTAGGATTATTGCAAGTTTCCAAACTCAAGTAAGTTGATATTTATTTCTAAATTTTGTGTGTATATATGCATATATAGATATATAATGTAATTTCTACTTACTAATGATTCAAATTTTAATTTATTTTGATATTTTAGGCTACTAGTGCTATTTCTGTTCCAAAGGAACATCATTGTCAAGTAATGGGAAAACAAGGAACACGTCGTAAGGAAATTGAACAACGTACTGGTGCACGTATTCAAATGCCAAGTATTCAAGATACATCAGATATTATCAATGTCACTGGAACAAGAGATGCAGTAGAAAAAGCAGTTCAGGAAATTCGAATGATTTCTGATGAGTTGGTAAGTTTATATATATATTGAATATATTTTATGTTGTTATTAATGAAATATATTTTATCAATAGTCTAAAAAGGCTTTTGAAAGAATTGAAATTCCAAAAATTTTTCATCCTTTTATTACTGGTGGTCATAATGAAAAACTAAATGCTCTAATGAAAGAAACTGGTGTTAAGATTCATGTTCCTCCACCATCTGTCAATAGAGATGAGATTACAATTGCTGGAGATAAAGAAGGAGTTCAATCAGCTATTGAAACTATTAAGCAGATTTATACAAAAATGGTAATATAATTATATATTTTATTTATTAATTAAATTATGTGGTTTGTGTATTTTAACTGTAGGAAAAAGAATCGGCAACTGTATTTGTAGAGATATCAAAACAGAAACATAAGTATTTAATGGCACAAAAAGGAAACTGTATCCAAGATATATTACTAGAAACTAATGTTAGTGTTGAAATGCCTCAACAAGATTCAGATAAAGAAACTGTAACATTAAGAGGTTTGCATAAGGATTTAGGCACTGGTAAATTTTTTTATATTAATAAATGTACTGAATAAATTTACTTATGATTTGATTGAATGACTTCATTTTAGGATTGACCAAGTTGTATGAAAAAGCCAATAGTATGACAATTGAAACAGTTGAATGCCCAGGATGGATGCATAGATTTTTGATTGGAAAAAATGGTTCAAATTTACGAGAATTAATTGAAGATAATGAAAAGGTACTTGTAAATTTCTTTGTTAATTATATATTTAATCAATAATTATTTGATCTTAATGGTGCCAACTATATTTTAACAAAGTTATTTCATTTAAATTTATAAAGGTTCATGTTGAATTTTCTGATGATAATAAGATAATTGTTGAAGGTCCAACTAATATGATTCCTAAAGTAATTGATTCGTTGAAAAAAGGTATCGAGTGCTATATTTCAACTGAACTTGTTGTCGATCCAAAGTTTTTTAAGCATATTATTGGGAAAAATGGATCTAATAGTAAGTTAATATTGTCTATTTTATTAATTGGTATATGATTGTAAATTAATTTTTTAGTAAATCGCGTTAAGAACGATACTGGTGTTATAATCAATATTTCGGAATCTGAGAATAATTCTAATATTATTCGTATCGAAGGACGAAAAGATGGAGTAGAATTAGCTAAAAGTGTAAGATCAATATTTAATACCTATAATATAGAGTAATCTATGTACTAACTAATTATAAACTACAGGAGTTAGAAGAAATGATATACAAATTAGAAAATGAAGTTGAAAAAGAGATATCAATTGATCAACGCCATCATCGGGCTATAATTGGTATTAAGGGTGAAAAAGTAAGAGAACTGCAAGAAACATATAATGTTCAAATTACATTCCCTAATTCAGGTATTATTTTTGTTTTTAAATAACATTTATACAAATATACATATTATTTTAATTTTATTTTAGTCGAAGCTAGAAGCAATTTAGTTAAGATACGTGGTTTAAATGATGATGTAAATAAAGCATTTAAATCATTAGCTAAATTGGCAAAGGAGTTAGACGAAGCAAATTATGTATTAGAAATTCCAGTTTTTAAACAGTTTCATAAGCTTGTTGTGGGAAAAGGAGGAGCTAATATTAAAAAGGTATTGTTTTATTATTCTGATTTAATCCACTTAAATATCAATTTTTAAATAATTTTATTAGATTAGGGAAGAAACTGATACTAGAATTGATTTACCTCGTGAAGGTGAAGATAGTGATACTATAAAAGTCATGGGGAATAAGGAAAAAGTTCTAATTGCTTGTGATATGATTAAGAAAATACAAAATGAAATGGTTAGTAAATTTGTAAAATAATTAAATTTATTTTATTACTATAACAATTTAATTTATTTAGGGAGATATTGTAACAAAAGAAATAGTATTAGGGAATATTAAAGTACGCAATATCATTGTAAATCTTGGGAATAAGTTTATTCAGTCTATCAAAGAAGATTGTGGTGGTATTATAACATTGAAATTACCAGCAGTTAAGGGTGATAATGTAAGTATACTTTGTTCAACACATAAATTCGATTTTATCAAAATAAAGTTTTTCATTTCAGAACTTTTAAAGTATAATGTTCTTTGTTTAAAATAAAATAATTTAAATTCAAATATTATTAAAGTTAATAGTATATATTCATATTAAGTACCAAAAAAATTTAATTACTTGTATATATCCATTTTCTACAATAGTTTTAAATTAGAAATTTAATAGTTAATACAGAACAATAGTTTATTTTCAGTAATGATAAAATTTAGTCAGGAGTGATTTTTTCTTTCCTTTTCAATGTTAATATTTTAATTTCCAATTTCATTTGTACTATTATTTTATATGTTTTAATGAATAGTATTTGTATTTACATTTAATGTGTTAATATTTTTAAAATTTTAATAAATATTTTTTCATAGACTATAGTTATCAAAGGACCTGAAGATGACGTAGACAGTGCTATATCCCAAATTCAGACAATGGTAGATGAAGTACATAATTCAGTTGTTGATCTTAAAGTGAAACCAGAATTCCATAAATACTTGATTGGGAAAAAACGAGCTAATGTTAAGAGGGTACGTTATTAAAATACTTGTACTATTACATATATTTATGAATTACTGTATATTTATGAATTACTGTATATTTTATTACAGATTCGAGATTTAACTAATACAAGAATAATATTCCCTCCTGAAACTGACAACAATAACGAAAATATTACTATTGTTGGTAAAAAAGAGAATGTAGATAAAGCCAAAGCTGAATTTGAAGTTATGATAGTTGATATCAGTAATGTTATTGAAGAACGTGTAGAAATAAACGAAAAATATCATAAAAGCTTTGTGGCTAAACGAGGAGAATTTTTACACAAATTAGAAGACGAATGTGGTGGTGTAAAAATTTCATTTCCAAAGCCTGGTGCTGGTGACAAAGTTATACTTAAAGGTAGCAAATCAAATGTTGCTGTAGCTAAACAGAGACTTTTAGACCATGTGAAAATATTGGTACGTATATATACTTACAAGAATCTCACAAGAATAGTTATTGCGTTTTAATTATTACATTTTTCTTGTATTTGTATTTTGGTGTTTATTTTAGGAAAATACTATTCAAGTTGAGGTAGTTGTTGATCCTAAATATCACCGTCATTTTGTTTCAAGACGAGGTGAAATTATTAATCGAATTATTGATGACTGTAACGGTGTATCAATAACATTCCCTAAAGTTGGAACTAATGATAGTATTGTCATTATAAAGGGTGATAAAAGTAATGCCGAAGAGGCAAAACGTAAAATTGAAGAAATAGTTAAAGATTTGGTAAGTATTAATTGTTTTGGCTTGTCTTCAAAAATTTAAACATTAAAAGATAAAATTGAAATCAAACAGTATTTAATTATATATAATTCATTTTAAGTTTTGTCACAATCATTATATTTAGTTATATGTATTTTGTGGTAATTAATTTTACAGGAAAATATTATAGAAATTACTATGATTGTTCCTCCAAAACATCATCGCCATTTTGTTGCTCGACGTGCTGAAGTCATAAATCAAATAAGTGCGGAATACAACGGTGTCACTGTAACATTTCCTCAAGTCAATTCAAATTCTAGTGAAGTTTTGATTAAAGGTCATAAAGATTATGTTGAAAAAGTCAAAACTAAAATCAATAACATCGTTGCGGATTTGGTAATTTAATTTTCAAATACTTTTTTTTAACGCGTTTTTAACATTTATTTTTATTTTTAGGAACAACGTATTACCATTGAAGTAGTCATACCTCAAAGGATGCATAGAGTCCTTATGAGGAATCGTGATTTATTGGAGAGCATGAGGAAAGATTTAGATGTTTGGATTAAGTTCCCTGAAAGACCTCCAGGTATTACACTATTATTTTATGTTTAGTCTATTTAGGTCTGTGAATTAATTGTTCATTTATTATGTACCAGCATTTTGTCTTTGTCTCGTTATAAATAGAAAAAATCACTACTACAAATATGTTTGCAAACACATTTATTAGATATAAATCAACGAATAATTTTATTATCTGATTTTTAGAAGACCAATTTAATCGAGAAATTGAAGATGTTAATGAAGATACTGATGAAAATCGTGCATCTAGTATCAATGATATAGTTACAATTTTTGGAAAACCTGTAAATTGTGAAAATGCTAAAAAAATATTGATGGACAATGTACCAAAAACTATTGATGTGAGTTTTATTTAACATTTGAACAAGAATACTGTTTTATTAGAGATTAATTTCTCATTTATTTTCTGAATATTGTTTGTAGTTGAATGTACCATCTGAGTATCACAGGTCATTAATCGGCACTAAAGGTGCCACAATCCGTAAACTCAGTGATGATTATAACGTTCAGATTAAAGTTCCAAATCAAGAACAAAACGCTAACATTATAAAGGTATTATAGTGAGCTTTTTTTATAATTGTAATTTTTTAATATGATTTCATTTCAGCAATATAAATAAATGTATAAAAGTTAATTAAAAAAGTAATTTTGTTTTAATTTCTGTACTCTTCATTTATTTAGATTACCGGGATACAAAAAGATATTGATGAAGTAGTTGCAGCTATCAAAGAAGAAATGAGAATATATGATGTAGATAAAGAAGATCGGCAATTACGTTCGTATGAAATCCAGGTAATTGTTTTTCTTAAAATTTAATAATTTTTTGTCATACGTAGTTTTAATCTAGAATGTTGAAATTCTTTAAATAATTTACATTTTTCAAATCTAAAATTTGTTATATCTATGTATAAACTAAAACTATAAATACAACTTGAATATAATCAAAATGAATGAATATTTGAAGAGTATTATTGTAAAAAAAAAAATTTAATTTAAATTAATATTACAAGTATATATCATATTAATAGTTTTTTTTTTTGGATTAATTTTTACGCTGATTAATAATTTTTTCCAGATGGTTATAGAACCAGAATTCCATCCCATGATAATTGGCAAAAAAGGAGAAACCGTTCGTAATTTACGTAATAAGTATGGTGTTCAAGTGAATTTGCCTAGAAGAGGTGAAGGGAATAATGAAAATATTGTGACTGTTGTTGGTTACCAACAAAGTGCCGAGTCAGCAAGAGATGAGATTCAAGAGATGGTAGATAAACTTGTAAGTTATTTCAGTTTTCTACATACAGCATACCACAATATGGGGTCGTTTTTAAGTATAATTATAATTTTTGATAATTATTAATTGCTTTTAATGTTTTGGGGTGTAGAAAAACGTTTACAAAGAAGAGATTTATATCGACAGTAGAATACATCCACGTTTAATTGGTTTTCGAGGACGTAACATATCACAAATTATGGACAAATACCACGTTGATTTAAGATTTTCGAAATCTGACAGTAGCAACCCGGATTTAGTTATTGTGTACGCTCGTGAGGATGCCACACAGGACGATGTATTAGATTGTATAGATTATCTAGAAATGATTCAGCATGATTATGTAATTGTTTTCATTTATTTCGTGTTTATTGTACTGATTGATGACCAAATTTTGACCGCTTCTTTTTGCAGTTGGCAGATTTGTTGGAGAATGAAGCACGCGCAAACTTAAAACCCAAACCAGACATCCAATCTGTTCCCAATGGAGGTACCAATACTAATAATTCGCAGAGTAGTGGTGGATTTGTGATGGGTAATGGCGCTCCGTGGGAAAAAGCTCATCCTGATACAAATAGCACCAGGGACTTCCCATCATTCGCTGGTATTGCAACTGCCACCAACAACGGAGGATCCGACAAGTCCATCAACCCACCAAGTTGGGGAAGCGGACGCCGTTAGTTATTTTCAATTCATTGTTTCCAATTATTTTTATTTCTTTTGCCATTACAATTAAAATAGATACATATATCAATAAATTATATATATATATATATATATATATATATATATAAGATCTTAAAATATTTACGCATAGCGTCCGGTTGCCACTATACTAAATTTCCCAATTAATTAATTTGTATTTTGGTATAATTATTATATTTTAAGAATAGATTGTTTAGTTAAAAAAAGTGTTATTTAATAGAAAACAAGAAAACAAAACCAAAAAAAAAAATACGTATATATATATTTGTCTATACATATATATATATATATTTTTTTTTTGTAACATTAGGCGGAAAAAATCTATATTTTCCAGGCTGTGAAGAAAAAACTGCTATATAAAATAATAGATGGTAACCGTTTGGGTCTCATTTATTTCTTGTGTCCGCTATGTTTTTTTAACAGATTATACTAAACTAAATGTTTTTATATCATTATAATATAATATTAAGTCTAAAAAATGTTAAACGTATTTTGTTATGCTTTTAGCGTTTATTTTTCTTTTTTCTTTGTTTTAAACATTTTTTCTTCTGGATTTTTTTTGTAAATTAGATTGAAAAATATTCTGCAATCACGTGTATATTAAAATTATATATATATATATATGTATGTATATATATATATTTTTTTTTTCTCATCTGTTTCAACAGATATAGTGACACGGTATTTGTTAAAATTGAAGAGGCCCAAATACAAAGGGTTTTTTTTATAGAAAATAATATAAATTAACATCCATAAATATTATATATATTACCTGCACAAGGTAAAAATCGTAAATCAGACTTGTCTATTAATTTTATATTTTGTTTTATTATTAAATAAATAAAAATATTTTTTAGCCTATTTAAGTTATTAACACAATTTCCACGTAACTTCATGTTATTTTATTTTCCTTATGTTATAAAAATAATTATTTCTCTTTCTGTTTGGTGCATGCGTGCGTCCACGGTCAAATAATAGCATATGTCTTATGTACGACTAAAATATTGATTTATTTATTAAACCGAACGATGTTTTTTTGCCCAGTTTTATTGTAACGCATATTTAAGAAACAAAAAAAAAAACATTTAGCGGTTTAAAATAATTATTTCAATTTCCTAATATCGAGTTATTCGTTTTTATTCTCATTATTATCAGTTACCAGTTACGTATATTGAATTGTTTACGTACATAGGCAAATACATATATACGAAAGTCAGTATTTCTACATTTTTATTTTGTATAATTGATTTAAATCGTTCGGTTTTATAGTAGTAATATATATTAAATGAAATCAATTTGACCAAATTTGTTTTAGTTTTTTGTTCTTTTAGGTTATAATTATTATTTTTTTGTGTTTTATCTCGAACCATAAACGTATTACGATTATTATTTTATTTTACATTTTAATCAAATTCAGCCACATTCTATTTTAAGCTAATTTTCTTATAAGTGTGTACCCATATGTTTAACATAAACAAATTCGTTCGATTTATTTTTTAGTTTAAAGTTTTTTTCTCTATTGAACTTAATGCCGGTTGCGTACGTATGTAATATGTCAACGGTAGTCACCTCATAATGTGTATTTGTCTACATTTTTTTTTCACCGCTGTTCTTCGATTATCTTGTGTGCAAACTAATATACAATATGTAATGTAATTTGAAAACTGTATAATAATAATAATAATATAATGTTCAGGGTTGAATATTAATAAATCTATTATTTATAACTATCGTTAATTTTGTTAATTGATGTCGCTTTTGCAGTTTTGTATAGCGCTGTGTGTATGTCCTAAAATGTCTCGATGATCCAGTGAGTATTGAGTCAGGATTCAAAACCTGAAAATATCGCCGAATCATCGATGAGTCCCGTAAACAAAAAGGACCTGTCAATATTGTCAATACATACAGTTTACCACATTAACGTCGACGTCAAATTTGAAAATAATGAAATTTTCGTCGTTCGGAATACATACGTAAAATATCGATTTGCCGTATATTCATTCGCGTAAAAACATAATATATTTTCTTTAAAAAAATGTAGTGTTTTTTCTATTTAGCGTTGACGGATTGTAATCCCGAAGTCCGAATTTTGATTCAAGACCTGATAATGTGTGTGCGTAGTTGAAGGCGCGCGGTACGCGTCAACGTTGTCTAATACTTTTTCCTAATAGGACGTCGTTACGCTTATGCATCAGTGTTGATGTCCCTGTTTATCTAGGAATCGTGTTGGGTCCCGTTTCGTTAATCGTCGCGTCTTTTATATAATTATTGTGGTCGTTTCGTTGAAATATTGTTGCGCGCGAACGAAAATCGATATTAAAGAACGAACCAGTTACCGCGGGCCGAAGTAAGCGCGATACGTTTATGAACATTGTTCGTTACTCGTGCGAGTAGACGTATTCGGTTCCGCCGTAATTTGCGTTTAGGCGACTCGCGCGGCAGCAGTTAATATAAAGCGACGGAATAGTCGTAAACGGTTCGGCCGTTCGCGGTGCAATCGGAACGTTCGCCCGAGCGCTAAAAACGAACCGACGGCGTTTTCCCGTACCGCGGTTATCTATGACGGTTCGAACGTCTCGGGACACGCGCGCGCCACAGTTCGTCTCGACCGGGTACAAATCTCGCGAGGGTCCAATCGTCCCCGGGGAAATACGCGCGTTGTTTTTTCTACGGACGTTACGTTTTCGTTAATAAAAGTTAAAAAAAAAAAAACGTTTCGAAAGTACCGCCGTCGTTTTTTCGGCGTGTAACGCGATCAATTGTGCTCGTTGTTCGTCGTCTTAACGAACCAATGGTACCGCGAACCGTTGTCACCGTATCGATAGGCGTTCGAATAGGAACTACACGGAAAACCGCCTTGGGTAGTTTCCAAACGAATTCGCTCGTGTTACGCAATACGGAACATAGTGTACGATTGTACTAGCTAGGGGGGGGGAGGGAGATAAAAACTCGGAAATTTTTAGGAAAAATTAATTTCCGCGTATACGTTTAGTCGATAAACTGAAATATTAAATTTCGATACGCGTTATAATAAACTAGTGTTGGTTAAAAACGAATAATTAAAGGTTATAACGAGTTTTGTTTCGTCAGGGTCGTCCGATTTATTTCAAAATCAACCCCCTCCCCCCGGGCTTCACAGAAATTCAAGTACGCTTGTTGGTTCGACACAATCGGCCGTGTACATTTTTTTCTTATAATATTTACGCCGGGTCGAGAATACGCCGTTTACATACGAGACCTTCGGACTCTGGTTTTAATATTAAAAAGCGCTCGCGGAACGAAGAAGGAAACACGCGTATAAGTATTGATTAACAACAAACGTACGTATGACGACACACACTTATATATATATCTCGAACGAATCGGTTCGGTGAAGTCGGGAAATTTTCCCCTCGTGTCGTCCGATCTTTGTACGGGTTCGTTCCTAATAACGTTAGGGATACCGTCGTAGACCATTTTTTCGCCGCGTCCGACGAATTATTTTATCGGCGTAATACGGCTCGATAAACGCTTCGCCGCGGTTTTCGTCCATCGGTGGCGTGATCGCCGACGTTTTTCGTCGAGTGCCGAGGGTTTATCGTTTCGCGCGGAAATGCACCGACACGATAATTGGTCGTAATAATCGTCGCTTGTTGCTAACGATGGTGAAATGGAAACGATTGCCCGCCGGAGAACAGTCGAATTTTACGGACGATTTCTCCATTTCTATACGTACTGGAGGATACGCCCGCGTATTCGTTTAGAAACTCTGGAAAATTGTTTCGAACGTTTGTAGTAAGTTCTCGATGACGGCGCTATTTCGATTGGGGAGTAACGTATTCGAATTTATCGGTTTTTCGAAAGTTACGAAGTTTATCGAAAATATTTCGCGTTACGAATATTATAAAAGACGAGAGAGATTTCGTCCATAGTACGAGCCGACGTCATTTTTCGAGCCGAAAACGCGATCGAATTGTCGTTTTTCTCACGTCGCAACGGAGCGATCGGTTTGTTTTTTTATTTTTTAATATCTCGTTTTCGTAGTACATATTTTGTAACGGAAAGTTCCGCTTCGACCGCTTTTTTTTTCGTCGTTTTTCCGGTAATTTAATATTTCGCCGAATACGATAATACAATTTACGATGAAGCGACGTAATTGTTTCAATTAAATACCCCCCCCCTTCTCGAGTAATATTACGAAGTTTTTAACGGCGTTTTGATAATTTATTAGCGTTAATTTATACACTCTTGTGCAGAATGATCTCGTTATAATATAGTGTCGTGACTTTTACGGCGAAACCTAATATTATTATCGTAAAAACGTTTATTTTCTTTCTATATTCGAAAACACAAAAAAAAAAACGTCGCGACATCAAGACCGGTTCGTTAGTTACGCTTTTTTTTAAAAATTTATAACGCGAGATTAGAAAATTAAAAGATCGCTATCGCCGTATTGTATAATTGTGCGTACGTACTAAGTACGCCTACGAAAGAGCGTTTCCCTTAGTCATATAACACGAATGTTCGAAAACGTAAACAAATCCGATGAATTAAAATTAAAAACACTCGTCGAACGAAAACGACGTGTAATAATTACCGACGTACATCGAAATACGTATTGTGTACTTAAATACGTTTATCGATTATCGTTTTCGTTCGCGCGAAGTCGTACGAGCCCGCTTTAACGGTACACATTCGTCGTATAAACGCCATTTAGACGAATAATATTTACGTTTATTATTCTATTTCGACATTCCAAATAAATCCAATCGTCGTTTACGATTATTCTTTAATACGAAATGTGACGACGGTAATGATCGACCGAAAAGTGTTTTAAGTTACGTTATATAAATATCAAACGTTCGCTGTTATTCGTCGAAGAAATCTTTATTTCGTAAAAACGTACGGAATAACTTGTTTATTACTTCACGTCGGTTGAAGAATAAGGTATATATATATATCTGTTTCGTCACTAAAAAAACCCGGAAAAACTAAATTTCGTTTATCCATTCGCGATAAGTTTTTCGGTAGATTATTGAAAAACCGATTTTTAGATATTTACGCGCGTATATATATATATATATATATATATATATATATATATAGTAATTTTATTATTAAAATTCGCTTACATAATTATAGTAGGAAAAATGGTTGCAATTTGTACGACGGAAAAAATGTATACGAGATTGTATTACGAGATGTCGAATAATTTTATTCACCACGTTTATAGATTTAAAATTTGTTTATATATATATATATATATATAGTATTACATACGTACATATGTCTACTATTTAATAATGTATATGCATACGGTATTAAGTTTCGTATATGGAGATATTTTTAAAAAACGTATGGAAATTACGAA
>JAIPRN010001161.1:0-52921 GCA_025469175.1 Geopemphigus sp. TES_GeoC_2020
TATATTATAGATAGAGAGTATGAGCAAGAAAGAAAGAAACTATTCGCCGGCTTTCACCGAATTTTCTAAGTCTTTGTATAATAATAATATTATGATCGGCATAAATAATGCGCCAAAGCTTATATTGTTCGCGACGTTTTAATCGTCAGTGCATAATATATACGTAGATTAGACAGCAGTTACGTGTCCGGTTGAAAAATGCGAACAATTTCGGTTTTCGTTCAAAAATAATTACACGAATACGTTGAATTTTAATAGCGTGTGACTCATAACCGCGGTTGTTTCTAAAACGATTTATTAATAAAATTGAAACTGAGATTTTCACTGAAAAAGATAGTTTCGAAAGATGGAAGGTTTTTGACGAAAAACAAGAATAAAATGAAAATCGAATTGATTTTTAAAAAAAAATTGTCGTTTTTTAAATACGGTAAATATAACTCGGACAGCTCCGTGTGCGTGTACAAACGTATGTTATATTAATTAAAATGTTTTATCGTTTGGTTCGTTCGACTCTAACGATAAATCAAAAAATCCGATTTCATATATTATTTATACTTATATATATTTATGATCTAATTGAACGATTCGTGTTCGTTTAAATAATTTATACTAGTTCGTTAAACCGCGAAATTGTACGTAATTATTCGTCGTATTTAGTAATAACTTATCCGACATTACCCTAAAATCAAATTTATATATTCGATGTACAACCGCTCGTGTATATGACGTTTAAGTTGTAATTGGTTTATTTTTTGTTAAATGTGACAGTACTGGACAGCTAAGATAATAAATGCAACAAGTTGCGCGATATCAGTCGATTTCAATGACGACAAACAACGAAGAACGTTTATTTATAATGGAAATAAAATAAACGGAATGGCTAAAAGACAGAGAGAACAAATTGTAAATGAATACGCGGGTATATTGATTTTTAAACGATTCGTAAAACGTAATTAGTCCGAATTTGAATAAAGGCGAAAGCCGAAACTGTATACAATACGTTCGCAAACTCGCGTCGAAACAATATATTTTAGGTAATTCCGACGGTAATAATAATAATATAGAAATCCGAAACATCTCGTCCATATATTATTATAAATAATACGCAAATATGTTCGAATTATTCAGCTTTCACCGGCAATACAATACACACATACACAATAGATTGTCGTTTTTCCCAGATACACAACGGGTGATTCAATCACATAGCAATGTTAATTGGACACGAAGACACGGTTCTCAAGATATCTAAATAATATATATATATAATACGTCTTTATCAAGGAGTTGGGCGAAGAATAACGATACAGGCTGTGACCAGATAGTGACCAAAGTTGCGGTATACGCGTTCGTGTGAAACGGACAATAGGTCAGTGTGTGTGTGTGTGTGTGTATTTTATTGTGGATTTTGTATTCGTCAACCTATAGGTCGACCGCAACAGGTAGGTTAGGTCAGTTGGGCTCATCTATATAACAATTTAGAAGGTGAGAATTTGAAAGAAGTTAACAATAGATTTTTAAAGTAGAGAGCAGCGCTTGAAGGTAAAGAATTTAAGATTAGTTGAAACAAAACGAAATGTATATAGTATCAATTTGGTGAGCGGGAGCAAGGAGCCAATATGGAAAAGTAGGTAATAAAGATGACTGTAAACATTTAATTGAAATTAGAATAGTTAAAATTACGTAACAAAAAACGTAAAATTCGAGTATCTAGTCGTTCAAGGGATTTTAGAAAAATTGGATTAAGTCGAAATTCTTTTTAAAGAACAAACCTTCTGAAACAATATTCAAAACACTATGGAAAAATAACGTTTAGAAAGTATACGAAATATTTTTAATACGTACTCGTGACGTCGTCCCTTATTCGTTAAACGTTTACTGGAGTATTGAATGTTTACACTTACGCACAATCGTCGTCACATGTTATACAAAGATTGTCCGACGAAATAATTTTTTTTTGAAAACAGGCGACACTGCCTTGTTGATTAACGATTACGCTAGGTTATAGTGTATGATAAACCGAACGAAACAAGCTTTGTACCAAGCTTGACAATACAATCCTTTCGCACATGGTAGACAAGGTATCGTATACTCCTAACCTTTTTGGAAATGACTACACCCGAGTGGACGAAACCGTAACGCGAAGTTGATCGTTATTGTTTTTTGCACGGATCGACGGCTACTTAAACTTACGAAGAGATGAAAAAACATTTGTCGCGGTCGCGCGACTGTATTTCGACAGCATAAATTTTTTTTAGACAACAGAATCTTCATTACACATTCTACGTGGTCGACCATCAACAGCATCTAACGACGTTAACGTCAGTAACGTGGCAATCATATTATAAGAAGATCATTCGTTCACAGCGAGTATTGTGTTCTAAATGAAAAACTAATTTTTAAAAATTTCGATTTCGTTTTTTTCTTAACACTCTTTGTATACAGTCGTGCCCATCATATTATATGAGCGTAATATAAAAAGTCGTCGACTTTTACGTATATATTGAAGGTAAAGTTATAAGTGACATTGCGTGCACGTACACAAGATTCCGAAAAATATGATCGATAAAGAACGAAATTCCGAAGAATAGGTAGAATACGAGTACTTAAACGAACGAAAAAGGTCGAAAAATATAAATTATATATATACATATATTTACGCGATGTAAATAAAATTCAAACGAAAAGCGAGCCGAATATTCCGAAGGGGTTCGTTTCTTTATTCCGTAAATTCGACATTGATTTACTCGCGTTATCGTTATAATATTATTATTATTACGATTTATCAGCGGCTATCGTCGGTCGTAACAGGGCGTAGCCCTCCGGTTCACCTTGTAAACGCTCTACATGAACCTCGACACGTTATCTCGTCAGTTCCCTTCGTATAGAATTCGTTTATATTTTTTACGGAACGAGTGTATCGCCTTATGTATGCCACTTATCGTTGGCGGACTCGACGGATGATCGAAAACGATAGCTTTGAAAACGCCGACAAAGTTCAATTAAAATAACTAGAGCGCTGTTCAATAACGGTAATTGAAGGGGGCCCGTCTCCTCGTCCCGCGGAGAGCCTTTACAAGAACTATACATTTTTTATGACCAGAAGAAAAATTACGTAAAGAATAAATATTTTCGAATTTAATTCTATCCGTGCCGCTGAAAAATCAATAATCTTTCGCGTGTTTCGGTTTCCAATTAAGTTAATAATAATAAACGCGTTATCGCTAATTATATCGCGTTATATCGTTGCAGAGTCAGTCGATTCGTTTTGTAATATACCGTGTACTTGTTTTTTATCGAAATTATTCGAATAATTTTATCGAACGAAAACATTTTCCACGTATTTTATTAATTTTTTTAACGCGTATTCGAGTGTATCTGGTGTCCACTGTGTGTAAACCCACGCGTAAAGTTGGGAAAATTTAATCTTTCGTTCGCTGTTTATACGTTTCGTAAGTACTTGCCGCACATTTATATTATACGAATAGGCTTTGAAAAACGCGTGAAATCGAATTTTTCGATAAAACGAAAATCTCATCGTTAACGCGGGCAGAAAAATAATAGAAATACGAAATTATCGTCATTTTCTTTCAATTTTATAAATATATATGCGTGTATTATGATTTATTTTAAAAAGAGAACGTGTCGCGCATGCGTATGTATGATATTATATGTTCTTCAAGGGAAATCTATATACCAACGGTGACCCACTATTCCGTGTAACCTCATTGTTCTTTTTATAACAATCGTTGTTTTGTATATATATATATGTCATTGTATATGTTGTATGTATACATAAAGACGTGTAGAATATTCTATTTTCATGAGGGTTCCATTTTGAATAATATAATATAAAGTATTCGTTTGTTTATCGTTTCTCGGTCTTTATCAGTCGAGGCGGACAACTCATTATTGGTCGAATTATTATTATTAATATGTACATAGCGTTGTCACGCGTCTCGAAAAAAGCAATGTATATATATATGTATAATTTGTCGACGTAGATAATGTATATAAATAAACGAAGTTTTGAAATATTTAAAAAAAAAACAATATAAACATTTTACACGAGCGCGCGTCGTGGAAAATCGTAAAACGCGCGTCATTATAACGTGACGTTATTATTATTATATTAAATCGACGGCAGAAAGGAGGTTAATCGCAAGCGTATATGCAGCCCGAGTGGAAAAAAATCCTTCTAAAATACAATATTATTATATTTCGCGAAAAAAAAGACCGGACAACTCGGACGGAGGAATAAAAAAATTGTGCCACCCGTTTCGTTACATTATTATAATGGCCCGTTATAAAAAAGTCGAAATGTAAAATAATGTCGTATATTGATAAAACGCGTGCGTATCGTTATATTTTTTGTCTTTTTATATTTATAATGAAACGAACGTTTTAGATGTTACGAGTTTATGGCGAAACGATCAACTATTTTTAGCGTCGTTTCGTACCTTTTTTTTATATTTTTCGCCTAAGGAGGAGATAAGGACCCCATTTTTTGACGTAAGCAAATGAACAATACGTGAAATGGTGCGGACCTACCCACCCCTTACACTTAAGGGACTCTATCAACGAGCGTTTTCATTTGAGATTAAGATCTATAGAATTTAACGCGACTCGGTGACGACGTATATTTTCTCGTGTTAATAGTACGAAAAGGTACGTAGCTTCCAGTAGAATAATACAATAATACGTATAACTTGTTTTCAATTTAAACCGTCATGTCATAAATATAAAAATTACTTGCCTTAACGTGAAAAAAGCTCTTACTTCGCAATCAGTTTGAGCTTAAAAAAATTTACTAAATATATGGCGTCTGAAAATAAAGTGTTAGTTGAATATCGCGCAATAAATTTCGTTACGTCGTTAATTCCGAAAATTCAAAACTGCGTTTATCTTTTTCACCTTCACCATTTTTTTCAATTTTATCACCCTTGACTTTCACTTCACTCGATCACCCACATTTCCTTCACTCGCATTAGCCACTTTCATATCGTCCGTCTCTATCGCAGCACACCCCCTCTTTATCCGTCTTCCTCTACTTTTCATCCATAATTCTTTCGTCACTCTCGCTGACTTCTGTATTTACTCCTCTTTTAAAGATACGTCATAATTACTTCAACCCATTCGCTCGCATTGTATTCCCTATTCGAGCTACTCTTATATGTTGCCTCTTTCGTTACTCGTGTTTTATTTTATCTTTTCTTATTAGACATATTCGTACGAATACAATAAAATCGTTTAACTTGTCCAGCTATGATATAATCATGATTACATTAAGTTCCGACTGAATCGGACCTTTGAAACTCGGACCTCCTTCCATTGGACGTTATGGGTCGGGCGTGGTCGAGCGGGTGAACTCGAATGACCCACACAAACACACGCATGTCGTCGTCGTCAGTCAAAAACGAACATTACGCGATAAGGTCCGATATATATTATATCAATCACACACACGCGCGCATTCACCTAGACATCATGAAGTCATGCCCATTTGTGTCGTTATAAAGCACAGCCTCCGGGTGGTACACGCGCGCGAATGGGCGTTGTCGCCGGACACTGTTATATTATTATTATTATTATTATAATTATTATTTCGCGTTTTCATGGTTGGTATGTATGTGTGTGTGTGTGTGTGTGTGTGTGTATGTTCGAATTTGCTCTCTTGTGGCCTAGTAGTGTAACGAAAACCGAAAAACCATGACTCACTACTACCACTCGATCGTTTACAAAAACCGATCTCGTCCGCGACCGACCGTATAAAAAATAATTGATATTCTGTTCAGTGCCGCGTTCGTAACGTTGCGTTATGTTCGCAATTTTTATTTTATTTTTTTTACATTGTCCGAATAATAATAATAATAGTGTGGTCAATGATCTATTGCATACGGTGTGTGAAAAATGGATAGATACACTCGGGAGACCATAGGAATATTATTAGCCGTAGTAATAATAATAATAACCTATAATAATATTATAATATAGTAGCGAAAATGGAAAAAATTTAACGCGACATATTTTCGACCTAATTACGCGTGTTTATATAAACGATCGGTGGAGCGTAATAATTATAATAAACCTAATGTTCGATTGCATGAAACCGTTAAAACTTAAATCATTTCGCGTACACCATCGTGCTACAAAATTCACGAATATCGAATCGGACGATGTGTGCCTACCGTTTATATTTTCAACAATTAACATTAACCCTGGCGACTTATTGTGCTTTATTAACTTTACTTATTTATTTGGAACGAATTATTTTTATAAAAGAATCCAAATAAAATTTGATTGTATTGTTTACGTAGTTTGACAAGGATGGCCATCGACTATTAATTTAATTATATTTATAACGACCTATAGATACCTAACCTATCACTACGATTTACTATAAGTTGAAAGCTTTGTCGCGGAATATTTGATTTGAAACTCGTGTTAAAAGCCTAAAAACCTTTTGGAAATCGAAATGTATTCTTTTTATTATTATACGGTTATTTTTTTGAAAGAATTTATGGTTTACAATTTCAAAATTACTATACTTTCATACGCTATTCAAAATCAATATTATAGTTTATTCGAATTCAAAACCAGTGTTTGTATAACATTTGTATGGATTATTTTTAATCGAATTAATTAATTAAATTAATTTTAAGAAATCGTAATATATCTATAAAAATAAAAGTAGTTGTATTTGAATACTCTCACGGGTGTTTGGCAGTAAACACAATTATATTGTTCTAAGTATATAACCATTGTTTTATATGACTGTAACATAATAAATAGAACAGATTGACCTTTCGAATCCGTTTAATTGTAGTAAATGTACTTATTATGTATATATGTATATACTCGTCGTGGCGAATATAATTATATTTAATATATTACGGTAATTCTGAAGGTCGAACGACCCATGATGACAATTTTAACAAATTAAATAGCGACATAATGAGCTTAATTATTAGCGATTGCAAAAAAAAACAAAAATAAAAAACCCTTTGAATTAACAAAAATATTTCGAAAAATTGTAAATATTTTTGCTTTTAATATAACTTAACTTCTATAATACGGTCACAAAATTTACGTTCTAAAAAAAAATGTCTCTGCGCCGTTTTCATCTCGAGTCTAAAAAGTTTATTGAATCAGGGATTCAAGTTGGAGCAAGTTGCGTTCACCACGCTAAACGATAACATATTCGTTTTAATTATGACGACGGTCATTGTGTTGAAATCAAGTTAAAAAAAAACGATACCAACGTTACAAAAATAGCTACCCCGGCGTAGGTGTCAATCACTGTGCATCGTTATAATGCGCGTGTAACCTTCGCGGCTTATATAATAATAAAACGTACCAGTAAAACGTCGTTTTCCAAGAATATCGTATGCCTCCGGGGAGCGAGCCTGGTGGAAATCGAAAAACAAAAACGACGAAAACAAGTCCGTATAATAATATACGCTTGACAATTATTAGTTTTGGGTTACGTCACTACGTAAAGTCAGTTTTCAACGTAACATATTACGATAACCATCATTCATTGATCTGGACGAGCTGCCCATGGTTGTGTAGTGAGACTGTAATTTGAAGTTTTTTAGAATTCGACTTCAGGCAAGAACGAAAAAAACGTAAAATCGTATATATATATACATAAATTAGATTAGATATTATGTGTTTGAAACAGGAAAAAAAGAGCTTGAGCTGTAGACTCGGGATTTGAATATACGTGTATTTTAATGAAATTTGACGAATTTCGCTATATTCCAGTTTACAAAATGAATCGATTGAATTTGCTAATTTAAAGTAGAAAGCGCTTAGAGTTTTATACTTTATAAATATTAATTTATACGACGCATATACAACACATTTGCCCGTAAAAGATTGAAACGAATAAATTTAGTTTAAAAATGGAGGATTACGCTCTGCAAGCTGTCTTTATTTAGTTGCGCGCCAACGGTATCATGAGAACTTACTCGTATATTTTCGAACTAATAATGTTATTATAGTAATAACGATGATATTTCGGACGACTTTCTTTTTAAAACGATAATAATAATAAGAAGAAGGCTACGTACGTTTTAGTCGGATTTTATGCGAACCGGTTTAAAAAGTCCGATAGTACGAGTTGTTTATTTACGTTTTTCAGCCATAGAAACACGTATACGTTATGACTAAAAAAAGGATTTTGATTATTGATATATTTTTATAAATTCAATGCCTTTGTAAAAAGCTGCATAACTCGTTTCTTCGTCGTACAAAAGTTCAAATTGTCGTTATTTTTATTTTACATTTTTCGTTATTTTAAGTCTTAAATGTACACACGTATATACATAATATTTTTCAAAAAACTATATTTTTCTTATAACGCGTATTTTTCCAAAAGCAATGTGCTAAATTATTCCGTGCGTTTATAATGTTAAAAATATCTGCTAGTACATACACGTTTATAATTAGCTGTTGTGAATTTTAAGTTTTGTTCCGTTTTCGTTGCTACTTATCCTTCTCCTCTAGGCCTCAAAAAAAAATCCGATAATTTTTTTTATTCGTTTAACGGTTTATTTAGGTCAGATAAGGTTATATTCGTACGTTTAAAAACAATAAATTATAGTTACGGTAATAACATTAGATCAAATTAAGACAAATTAAATAACATAATATAACAGTGATCGGTAATCGTTTTCATATTATATTACTATTGTGAAAATGAAATAAAAATTTATTATTTTCTTAAACCGAATCTCGCGCGATAATCAATTTCACTTTTACCGCGCATAGCAAATAAACAATTTGTTCCCGCCTAACTCAACCTTATACGTTTAAGGAAAGAATTATTATATATATATATAGATATATATATAGATATTTACTTACCGTCCAGGAGACTATAAACTATAATATACATATAGATATTCGAATAGTACCTGTTGCGCTCTAACCTATAAACCACCCGACGCGTAGTACCGGTGTAGATCAATCATAATAATATATCGTAATATAATATATATCTTAATGGCTAATCGACCAAAAACCAAAACGAGAGCAGCGCAATTAAACATTTAAAAACAAACGCAATACACACACACACACACACACACACACATGTAAGTAGGTAGGTAGGTCCACGTCGTGATTTGAAAATTTAATTTACCTCCTCCCTCCTCGCTTCGTCCATCGTAATACACAGTTTAATACGTTATTTTTATTATTTTTCGTCCAAGGTTGGCTAGCTTTCCGTATAGTCCGTTTTCCTTTCACCCGATATGCGCACGACTCGCTCGCGTTATAAATCTGTAGCAAACCCGACTCACAGCCACGCTCACATATCTATGTATATATTGTATATATATATATATACACAATTTAGACCTCAACCAACTAATAAAAGCCCGTGGCGAAAAAAGTTATCGAAAAAATCGATAAAACAAATTTTTTCTCGAATTCGATACTGCACGTGAAATGGATAAAACAAAAACATACTGGTAACCAAGAATATCTCTCCGAAAGACGTATTTCCAAATTTATTATACGCGAAATTCAGTACGTAATCGTTTGTTATTTTCAGTAATTTTCCTATTCAAATCTGTCGTGGTATTTATATTGTTCTTGAACCAAATAATCGAAACTCGAATCCGTACATAATTATTGTACACACACGGATACAATTCGACATTAAATGCTACATTATACATTTACACAAAAAAAATGTATACGTATTTGAAAAGGCTTTTAGAATAAATAGTACTTATTTTCTCCTAGAAATATATATATATATATACATAAATTATTGTGATAATAATTGTGGCGTACGTATATGTATATACGTATACTTCAATACGTCAGTACGTGGTGTTTGCGCTCGTTGATTAATAGTAACAGAGTGAAAGCGAAATACTTTCCGAGCGTATCTATATAATGACTGCGTGTACGTTATAGAGGTACATATATATTTATATCAAAAACGTACGCCTAATATACATTGTGACGTGGTATTACATTAAGAAAACTGGTAATTAACGAAAAATAATTATGGCGTTGTACACGTTTCGGTCACTCTTACTAACGAATAAGTGGGAAATATTATATTAACCAGAAACCCGGGAATCTAGGAGACCTACAAAAACACATTTGAAATGTCGATTCGTGTAAAATGTTCGACAAATGCCGAATAAAGTTTTAGAACAAGCTCCGACGTGACAATTAATTACGCGTAAATTGATACGTACGTCACATTCAACGCTGTTTGACATTAGAAAGTATCGTCTAAAATATTCGTAAACAGAAAGCATATTCGCGTATGTATTTTATACTAATGAAGTGATATTTTATTCAGCTTGCGGATAATATTTTATAGTTTTACACGACGCTTTTACCTAAAAAAAAAAAATTAAACACGCGAGATTACACGACCGAAAAATCTAATACGCGAAGAATTTTTTATCAATTATATAGATTTAAGTTACTACGCGACATTAATGAAGTTATCCGCTGGTGTCCCTCCACACAAATCACTATAATAAATTTAAACAAAAAAAAAAAAAATTTTTTTTCGATTTTCGAATTGGGTTCAAAATTTCTAGCGAGATAATTATGTTTCGTTTTTGGATTTTTTGAGCCTCTTACAATTTTTTACGAACCAACCTAACATTACTTAATCTAACATAACAATATGTCGTAAACGCGGCAATTTTTTTAAATTTCTTTTAAGTTATCGCGCATAACGATATAACTACGTAATAGGCCTATACGTCGTAAATTATGTTGAACTACGGCGTGGCTGAAAGGACTTTCAAATGCGCGGACGATTAACTCGACTCTGAAATTTAAAAAATTATTATCAATATTTTTAAAAGAAAAATCTATATATATATATATATATATATATATATATATATAAGAACAAGGTGTGTTTCGCGTACGTAACAATAAATGTGTGTTGTTTGTACATAGTTACACGCGCGACGTCAGTTGACAATTTGCCCGTTTTCAAACGTAAAATAATGTATAAAACCGTTGCGTCATTTCTACCGGGCCAATATCGATTCCGCACGAATTATTATTATTATTATTATTATTCGATTTGTGCTATTGCGGTTTCCTTTCCGGCTCAATTTGTATGGACGATACTACGTGTCGTATATATACATTTATTTATTTTCGTCGTCAATCGTCATCGCGCCCTGAATACTCAAAAGAGGAAATACAAAAGAACACAAGCGACTAACAGGTGAGCAATACTTTCACGCGTACCGATCGGCATAATAATAATAACTTATTATTATTATTTTGACGTTATACTATAGACACAGAAAGACGTTCGTTCGTGAGTAATATAACATATTTTGTTACTACAAAATAATATCGTATCGTACAAAAAAAATTATTTCAAAATATGTAAAACGACAATCCGATTTGTCGACGATTATGTGCTGGTACCTAAGTGTACGCTATAATAATATGATAATAATTTTGTGGAAACAATCGAGCGTTACCTAATAAATAATCGATCGAGTTAATTAAGTAGTGCTCGATCAATTATCCGTTTAATTTTCTAAGCCTTCAATAATAAATTGGAACGAAACGAAATGTACGAAAACCGAATGAAAAAACGATAGAAATAAACGTTTAGATGTTTACGAATTTATAACATTCGCGGTGAAACGATTCTTTTAAAACGTATGCATTCGGAAATACGTCGTTCGACGGAATATTTTCCACGACGATATTCGTAACGTATTGTGCGTTCAGGTTAGGCTGTATAGGCTACTTGACGTAACTTCGAGGAAATAGGTACACTTCAAATAAGTTTCGAAACTAACAAAACGACTAATCTATTTATACTTGGAATCAAATTAAATATACTTGTTAGTTATTGGGCGTATTGTTGGTTTCGTTTGAGAATATCACAGATATCAAAAAAGTAAAATAAAAAATATATTATTAGAAATCTTTTACGTCAATTTCTAGGAATATTAAAAAAATCGCCCTAAATTTAAATTTCGAATTCGATATATTTTATGCTTCGTTAACACTATAATCTGGCTTTTTTAAAAATATAACGAGTCTCGAAATGTATCTAAATAATAATCGCGGCGTCGTCACGTACGTTCATATTTTTCGATTTCTAATTAAATTATTTTATTCGAACGTAATTTTTAAAATCGCCACGTTTTCGATTTTTTCCAACCGCTCAAACCTAAACCGCGTAACAATATTACGTTTTACTTAAACGCGGTATTATTCGTATTATTATTTTGTCGATGAGCACATTTCGATAGTAATATATACTATAATATACATATATTATATAAGTACACCGGTACATATATACGGCTATCAGGTTTTGTCTTCCGTTTTTTATCCGCCCCGAAACCGGTTCTCATTATTATACTATTCAGTTCGTAGGTTTTTTTCTTATTTGTTATATTTTCCTTTCATGGTCAAATTCATACGGAATATAACTGGCCGTCGTATCTCGTTTTACCTCTTTTCGTTTTTTATTTAAAAACGAATAATCTGTACCCGACAATGTACGTGGCGATTTTAACAACACGACTATATAATAATACACGTACACGAACACGCTCGCGGGGTCTTCACTACGTTATATAGACGTATATAGCGTTTAAGTCGAAAGTCTTAATCTGACCTAATAAGTATATCAGCCCGTCCCGCGTGTTATTATATAGTATTTTACCGATTCGCCGAAAACGTACTCATTTTCGTTATCGGAAATCCATTATCTCACTTAAATATACACGCAACCTCGTGTAATTGCGAGGTATGTTTTAGAAAACGTTTGTCTCGTAAGCTGACTGACGGTAATTGTTATGTACAGCGAGAACGGATTTAACGATTATATCGTTAAATACGTGTTACGATCGACTTCTAAACAAGAAGTAAACTCGGTGCTTCCGAGCTATTACAGGGTTCTCGTATTCGATTTTGAAAAATCTATCCACGCCAAAACCGTCCGTTAGAACACGATTTTTTAACTAAGTTCTCGTAATTTCGAAACAATTATAGATACGAGTAGGTACACGATCGTTTGAAATATACACGGTCGTAACGTGAACACTATCGTTCAACACGTTGTCATATCGTCGTACGACGTTTAAATTATGTAATACATAGCCAAACATAACCTAAGCGAGTATTTACGTGGGATCGTAATAATAGAAATAACGAGCGAGCTATGTATTCAAGTAGCCCGTCGGTCTTTTGAAAGTGTTGATTTTTCTTTTTTTTTACACACACACACACACACACACACACACACGCTCGTCAGACGACATATTATTATTATGTCGTTATATTGAATCGTAGGCATGAGACAACAATATCTCTCATATAGTGTGTGTGTGTGTGTGTGTGTGTGTGTGTGTGTGTGTTCACGCGTGCCTTGTACCCACACACGCCGTACCGTTACGTTAATAATTTTTTTATTCTGCCGGTCTTTTGACACCACTTACAAAATGTATTATTAATTTTTTTAAAGCACGCGTTAACGTAACAATTATAATAATATTATCATACAACGCTATAATAATTGTGTAACAATCTGTGGCGTACGGGACGAATACGCGGTTAGGTACACACGTACTATTATATATATGTCGACCGGCGCGGCGACATGAATGTGTCAACCGGCCCGGCCTTTCTCTCCGACGAATAATTAATAATAACGAAGGCTGGGCATTAACGAGTTAAACGTTCCATCGATTTCGATTTAATTATTTGATCCGTTAAATTGTTCAAAAATTTACTTTTACCCGATCGTTTACCGCGGTTTTTTTTTTTTGTAAACTTCTAATCAATTATTTAAACGAAAGTGTTTCGATTAAGTCGAATACTATAGTGTCGTTCACATATCGTTTGATGACATTAACATATAGCAATGTTGTCGGGATGTCATCTTTAACGCTAATTAGACAATTTAAGCTTTTAACCAAAATACTTGTTTATAGTTAACTTGTAACGGTAAAATATAGGTAACGTTTTTACAACATTTCACTCGCGTCGTTTCGTATTAATAGAATTTAACGCGTTAAAACCGTAATCTCTCCGTCTGTCTGACGGATGTAATACTTTACGAAATCGTATATAAACGAAATGAAAACAAAACGAAAGCTTCGTCGTAAACCTTAGATCTTCGGCCTGCACGTTTAAACGATTTAATCGTCGTTCGGCGTATTACCTGTTATTATAAACGTTTAAAGACGGCCGCAAACCCTTTTTATTCGAACATCGCCGTCTTCGGGCTTACTTGTATTACTCGGCGGTTTTATTTATTACAACGTTTCCAGTCGCCTTTAAATAATCTGTACGGTTGTCGAATAATTATTTATTGGTACGCGGAATCGACGTTTACGATGACAACAATCTTGCGCGCGCGTGATTGTTGGACAATTGTTCATATATAATATATATTTCGGTTGTACAAAAACGCTTGTATTCGACGACATTCACGGACTTTTTTGTAGTTTAGGCACTGTGGCGGTATCGAAAGTTTTCAGACGATACTAACGACAATAAAAATAAATACCGTCCAACAATTTGCGTCATTATACAATTAAGCGTACGGGACTTTATATGTAAGGAAATATTCGAAATGTATATTCCGAAAATCGATTTTAAATACGCGCACGTCACATATTTATCGAAACGCAGATTAGTGTTTTGAGCGCTACCGTTTTGTTTTATGTGTTGTAGAAATCCGTCGTCACATAGTCGGACATATTTTTTTTTAAATATCGAACTATGCTCGGCACACGGTTTTTGAAACGAAAGAGAACTTTGTAGTGTCGACCACCCTACACCTATTACCTCGTAACCTATTTACCCGCACGTAATACTTCCGACTATACTTATAGCGACCAACCTCTGTTCGCGCTCGCGAAATTTAGAACAAATCCTTAACGAGATTTCCCAAACACGTGTATACTTAATTCGTCGGTTAATCGGCGTAATAATCGTTGGACGTCGGCTATTCCCCTCGCGTAATTTCCTGTTCCCGGGACATTTCGAAATAATAATAGTGTTATAGGACGTAACGTAACACGTAAGATGTTATAAATATTGTGAAGTAAAATCGAAAAAGACAATAGGTACATCGACGATCGAACGAATAAACGGATAATTGGGTTTTTTTTTTTTATACGAGTAAGGCGGATTTTCGCGATTGTTCGTTTTTTTCGGATTCTTTTTTCGGTGTCGTCCGTTACATATTTCATACACAATATATCATTCGGGTGAACGATAATAACTTCTAACCACGCCACACGTCGCGAGCATATTAAATTCGTCTCGTTTCCTGTCTATTCTATACACGGTACAATGACGGTTGATTGAACCGTCAGGTTGCCAATAATAATAATAAGAATAATAATAATAATACTATCGTCGTTTTGTTTCGCGTATCTCGTAATCGTTACGCGTCGCATTTCCTTCCACGCGATATTCTATACTAGCAGTCCGTTCGGGTTTATAGGAACCGGTCGTTTTCGGTACGTCGTGAAGCCAATATGTGTACACAGTTTCGATCAAAAATTGAAAACGTGGCTCTATCGACAAAACTAAATCGTCCCCGGAAGCCACGGATAGCGTCTCAATTATCGAACGATTGTTTCCGGTTGGCAATAGATTCTATTAGCCATGCAGAATGTAATCGATAGACACGTCCGTACAAGTCCGGTTTCGTCAAGTGTCGGTTCGTTTCGGTATATCGGATGAGAAAATCGACAATATATTTTGTCGGGAAATCGACAAAAGTTCTCGACCGCACTTAACGTGCAGCAACCAAGGCCGCACAATCGCGATGACATATTCGTGGACCATTGTGCGAGACATTGCGGGGAAACGTTTCCGAAATATTTTTAAGTAAATCCCTAAATTTACGATAAGCGATAATCTATTAAAATAAAAGTTCGAAAAGTATTCGACGACGACGTATCGCAATTAAAAAATATGCCGTCTTTTTTTTAAAAAATCTTTAGAATACCCGTTCTCGTTTATTTGGCGATTTGATCAAAACCAATAAAACTGTATACTAAACAAGTACGGCGATACTGATGATATTCGGAAACCGCGTAACGTTTTACGACGGTAGTAAGACTATAGAATACACGTCGCCTATATTCGTATAGAATATTTCGTACGTCATATGGTCGAGAATTCATACGCGGAAACCGTATTACGCGCGTAGATCGAAAGGAAAAAACTATATTGAACGACGATAGGTTTCGCAACGCGATAAATAACCACGTTTCTTGTACTGTATTATTGCCGCGGTTCATTTTTAAAACGAATCGTTATAGTTTTCTTTCGAAATTCTACATTTTTCGTTATCGTTTAGAAATATTCGTCGGCGTGTATGATATTAGATAATGTATACGATACGCTCGCAAAACGGCGCACGTTAGAAAAAAAAAAACAAATATCGAGAAAGCAATTATTCGAATGCCGAACCGTTGCACACACACACATACATTTACGCGGTTATATATTTATATTAACCGCTTTCTATTTAATTATGAAAACATACGCTATATAGTGTGCGCAATATATATATATATATTATTTGTACCCGTGACGTTAATGATTTTCACTTTTGTGCATACAACGAATTACAAACTTATAGAACACGTGTATACAATATAAACACACTGCCGTACTGGCGCGATATATTTTATTTATTTCGTCGTCCGAATATTAAATATATATACAATAGGTTAAAGAGACTTAAACGCCCCAGCTACGACTGTAACCACGTTTCTTATTAACAATACATTTAATCGTATATCGAAAACTTATAAAAAAAAGCTACGTGAAAATTCTTTACCATTTTTCGTATTCGCAAAGTATCCAGAAATTCTGGCGGACGTCTGCACCGTTACGCGAGCGCGCACGCGATCACTGTTGTTCGCGCACAAACCGCCCGGGAAACATTTACGATTGTAATAACGATCGAAATGATTACTATTATACGAGGCGTGAACCCGTCCGTCCGTGTATCCGCTTTTAAGTTTAGTTGAAAATTCGCGGGGACAATTGTCGTTCGAAACGAATTATTAGATACAGTCAGAATCGCGTTGCGTCTAGATCGTGACTGACGTCGGACGACGCGTCTTTGGCCGGTGCGTGTATTATACGCGATATACACGAAAACGAGGACGTATAGTTGGACACTTGTCCTTTCTATTTTTGCCCCTCTTTCTCCCTCTCACCATCTCTCTAACGAACAACACCCTCCCTCCGCGGTATCCACACCGTGCCTATGTATAATATTACGTTCTGAATATACGACGAAATGGACCAGCTCCGACCACTTGCCTGGCAATCGCGTTACAAAACGACGCGTATTACAGTCGTCGAAACACATTTTTGTACAAATATACCCGTACAAACGAAACGGGACGTATTTTGTTTCACCAAAGTAACTCTCGAACGGCGAACGCTCGTTATATACCGTACAGGGCGATTTTCTTTTCTCGCTAGCAAACGTTTATCTGCCGAGGATTAAAAAAACCTTCTCGTTGTGGCCGTATTGGTTCGGTTTATATTTTATACGTCTCGCTACGGAATAATATCTCCACTTTTTACACTTGACATGTCGTAATTGTATACTTTCAACTTGGAAACGGTAAACGATATTATTTTCTATACGTATCGTACGTATAGAGAACTCGAACAAATAAACGGAAATATTATTGCTTAAATATATTCGGCCGTGAGAATCGCTTTCCGCGTAAAGGAAACCGCCGTTATATTCGGCAGATAGTTGCGCGATCACGACTCCGCTTCGATTCGAGTAAGGACATTTAATTACCGACGTTAAAACCGTAGGATAACGCGTCTTCAAGAAGATATCTTTCCTTTATCGACTACCCAACCACTATTATTATTTACCGCGCGTTGTACATAAATGAACGTACGGAAATGTCGGTAACCAACGACGGTTGATATAATTACCGAGAGTTGTGAGTAAAAATATTCAAATTACGGAAACAAATACGGAATAGAACGCGCGAAGAACTTTCTAAATATACATTATCGCGATTTTTTTAATATCTATTTTCCGAAGCGCAGCCTGAATCGTGATTAAAATAATCACTCTGTATACGCGTACGTTATTTATATATTCTGTTACGTAACGCCGCGCGACGGTTTTTATCGCTTTATCGTCGTCATATATTTATTTATTAGGAGAAAACTGCTTTCCCCTACGTATAGGTTAGGTTTACATATATATATATATATATATACGAATAATACGTATAACTATATATAGTTGTGTATTCAGAAAAAATCCTAAGTCGAGTATACGCCGCGTAAATAACCTGTATATAATACAATCTTGCCAACAACAAAATTACACTTATACGTTCAAAACCCGAAGCGATTTTTGAACTATCGTGGTACTATGTAACATTATCGCTTCCACAATAATATCACCGGTGAAGTGTACGGAATCCGCCTTCATTATATACTCGTATATATTATGATTGAGACAGAGAACTTGAAAGTTAAAAAAATGTCCCTAAATATACGTACGTTTAAAAACGCCGAAATAATTTTAGCTCCTTAGCCTCGCACTCGTCACCACATTTCGCGTATAAAACAATCGGTCAAATATTTTGTCTAATTGTTTTTTTTTTTTTGAAGACTCGTAATGGTTCGTAAAAATAATTATTTTCGACGAATAACGAAAATATTCGATTGTAGCGAGATTCGGTAAAGCGTTCGATTTACTATTTATGCTATATATATATACACACATTGTTCGGACATGTTACTTTACTTTACTAGGTCGTGTAGCGACTGTATTATTATAACGGCGTTTATAATATATGTCGTATAAATAAATGATATACTCCTTACAAGTAGGTTAGTATACCCGTTGCACATATTAAAAAGTCGAAATAGGATATAGACCGTGAGAGCGTTTTAAACTTTTTTGTTTTCGTTAATTTCGTCACCGTTCAAGTTCGTTGCCGATAATGTAACATCCGGAAAGTGCTCAATCGTTGGTCCGCTTAGATATATTAGCTTCGAAAAACAAATGTTATCGAAATACAAAATTTTCGCTTTTATTAACGTGTTGTCGTCAAACTATAGTTGACGAATAGTTAACAAAACGTAAAAACGATATACGAAATTTTACTATTCCAGAAATTTAATACCGATATTTCAATATTAATTTCCGTAACTATTTTACGATACGTTTTTATTTATTATATTGTCGTTATTGTATATATTAAAAATAATTATCCGTCGTCGTAATAATTAATACTTTAATAGTAATACAAACTACGAATATTACGAATTTAAAAACGTCAAATTGGAAACTTAGGTACATAAAAAGACGAATAGATCGTCCTAATATTCTAATCGATATTATTTAAAAATTGTTTAATCGGTAATTATTCTTTGTCACGTAATCGTTAAAACGCGTATATTTTTCGTTTTTTTTTCTAATCGTCAAAAATCAAAAAAAAAAAAAACAATTTACGCGTTTTTTCGGCGTGTTTACGTAACGAGCGCATCTTTCGATCTCGTAAACAAAGAAAACAAAATTAAAAGCGAAAAAAAATCGTAAAATTGGCGCGGAAAAATACGCGTCGATTAAAAGGTGACGGAAAAAATTCGTTTCGACGTTATTACGCGGGCACGTGGACTCGTTCCAAAACCACTCGACGAATAATAATATTAAAATTTAATATCGTTTTTGTCAAAAAAAAAAAAAACAACCGAAAATTACGACGCACGTGAACAAACTGGTCGAATTATAGAAAAAATATAATACGGCGGTATTTGAGAATACGTGTTTCGATTACGCGGAACATAATTTCGAATCGAATAATTTCGTAAATTAATCGATTTCTCCCTCTTTATCCTCGTCGCCGCCATGTTTATCGCCGGCCGTCGTGTAAGGACGGACTACACGAGCGTATACTACACACGGCCGATGAAAACCGTCCGAGTGTATTAATTAAATATGTATACGAGCGAAACATTTATTTATAAATAGTTAAAGTACTAAGTGTAAACAATTAACAACCGTGTACTCTACGGAACGCCGTCGTGTAACTCGTAAGACTACACTAAAAACATATTGCCTCCTCCCCCAAAAAAAAAAAAAGCCGCTACTGTTTTTAATTTCGTCAACACGAATTATATTATCGTTTATACGCGAATTCGTTTACAATCCCCGGTCCCGTAACTGACGCGTACGCAGTACGATGTCCGCTTCCGGTTTTATCATTTCCGCGTATTCTCGTTCCGCCCAATAACTAATGATAAACGTACGCCCGACGATCGACGATGAACGTTAACATTTTCGGCGAACACCGTTTATCGAAAGCAAATGTTTGAACGAGGATTGCAACGGCCGAACGAAGTCGTTAAATACGCTACGGGCCGGTCGAATATTACTCGTTTCCCGTCTTTGTTACGACGATATAGTTAATCGAATAATTATTTCTTTTCCTTTTTACGACGACCGTATACGCGCTAATCATTTCTGACGCGCTGAACGTGAAAAAATACGTTACCCGACATTAACACTTTTCCACGTGATTTTGAATATCGCTAAAACGAAAACCGACGCGAACATTCCCTAGACAATCGAAGAATACGCCACCAATTGAAATACCGACTTCACGATGATAATTGTAACTATATCGCGTGTATCGTTTAATGACGGTCATTTTGTCGACCGAACGCGTAAACCGTCGCCAAATTATTAAACTTAAATGAACGTTTCCGTTGTACCCGATAACAACAAATACGTATGCTAAATCATAGGTACGCCCTGTATGTATAATATACGTATATATGTGACCTCGTCTACGTAAGGGTCCCCCCTTTAACTAACGAGAACCTGACGAACCGAGTTGTTGTACTTTCAACAGCTGTTTTCTCGAAAACTAGTTTTCGAACGTAAGCCCCTTTTTCGTAGACCAAGTCACGTATAGAGAAAAGTTCTCTAACGGTAATTACGTAATAACGTTAATTAATAATAATTTAATAATAGTATTTCAATTTTGAAACTCGTGTACTTATATGTGTATAGCGACAAGATTTGATTGACGACGGTACTCTTAAAAACAAATTTTCCCGATCGCGCTACATTTTATTATTACATAAATATTGCACAACACCGACCGAAATTGACAATGCGCGTACGCGCGTCCGTCCGAATAATTATTTAACGGGAATAATACGTTATTGATTGCGTCTCTTTCGAATTCGTTACACACACGTGTCTCTGCGACATTTTTGTGCGTCGCGTTTATATTAAAAAACGATGACGACAAAACGATTACTCTACAATTTCGACGTTACGCCATTCTTTTTACGTCCAAAACGACTTCTAATTAAACGGAATTACGTTTAGGCACGACGAAACAATATACATTCGCACGGTGTTGTGATTCCACGCGTATTATTCAACAAAAAATGATCGAGCGAAATATACTGTAGGTGCTTCATATTAGTACGTGTCTTATAATTAACACGAAGTACAAAATAATAACACGAAACGAGTAGAATTTTACTAATTTTCGGGTACATTTACCCAAAAATTAACGATAGAAACCCATTTTTATCCAACTGCTTGTCTGTTGTTAACGCGAATGATTATAATATTTTTCAAGACATATCTACTCTAAAAACGTTTATTTATTTATTTATTTTTATCAGAAAATAGAGTTAAAATATACGAGTTAACAATTAAGATAAACTTAATCGACATAATTAAGATATAAATAAAGTTGTAGGTAATATAATAATAATGGCGAGACAAAACGGTAATCAATAAAAGGAAAACGATAAAAGCTACCGAAAATAACGATCGGCAAATTCCAATAAGACACCTTTCAACAGGAACAGGAATGAAAAATAAAAAACAAAGTGGGAAATTTTAATTTATCAGAAAAGCTAACCTATTTATAGAAAAGAACAATATCAACCTATTACAATTAAAAACTAACGATATTTATCTATATCATTTCGTGAATTCCTAATGTATCTAGTTTTGACGGATATTTTTATTTATTTATATAAGCGATTATGTTTCTATAACGATCGAAATATAAAAAGTAGGTTTAATTAATCAAAATATTTTTTTAAATATTAAACGCTTATGTATACTATACCGTGATAATTATTAATTACGTAATTCATAAGTCGTAATAGTTCATATTTATTACAACAAACGTGTATAATTAAAAATACGTTTTAGTAATGGCAGCTTTTCCACGTTTATTTTCGTTTCGATGTTTTCGATCTTTTTACGAAATATGAATTGGTTTTTATGTAAACAATTGATTATGGCGTCAAAATATCAGCTCCAATTCGAAACATCGGTTCAATCATTCGATATATAACGTATCTGAGACCCGTATAGAATAAATTTAACTATTAAATTAGATAGACGAACAACTTTCGAGTTGTCCTCGGAGAGTTGCTAAAATCTCAAATGAAAGTATAATCGTATACGCAAACGTGTATCGCCCGAAGTTCCGTCAGTCGTGTTCGTATTTGATCGGAATATCGAATCTCGTGCTCAATATCAGCAAACCTAGCGATACGCAATATATGTATGTATACTTACCCGTGTCACGAACAATCCACGATGACATTGTACGGTCGTCGTTCGTATCATATTGGTCGTTACATTTATAGATAACGGTGACGACCGCGCTATTTGGGTTTGTCGTCTTCAACAACGATTAGTTCGTATGTAGTTGTCGTAACATGCCCCCCTCAACGTTATTTGGAATAACCGACGACTAGGCCAACGATCTTCGAAATATATTCAATATATATATATATATTTTAAATACAGTCCACTGTTCACCAGAAATAGAACTTTCTTTACCCTCATACTAACTAACCAACGATACATCAAGCGATCCTCCATCAGCATTTTCTCGAAGTCGATATAATTTTGAAACGTACGACGCGTAAAATAATTTCATTTTATTTTTTAAACGTAGGCGTTTTTTTATTAGGTCTATACGGAAATCGGTTATCGTTGACGTGTATAAAAATAAGCTGAATGGAGAAAATAAAAAACGAATATGATTTATATACGTAAGATGGTTGGCTTCTTCTCGTATTTGAAAACCATAAATATGTATTAAGTACGTGTTTTATACATTTGTTTCGAAGCAAAGATAATTTTCCAAAATAATTTAAAGAACAAGGAAAAAACATACACACACAGTAGCTTACAGCTTGTCAGGGCTGATTTCAATATTTTGCAAAATTCGTACGCACACTTTTAAGTAATAATAAGTGTTTTATTTTTACTACCGAAATAAATAGTTCAAAAAATATTTAATTATACGCGTAATTATAATATAAGTATATTCGCGTGTTAATAAGTAGTTTATAAACACGTATTTTATAATCTATAAATATTTATAAACGTATAGATGAAGACTTTGAGCGTTACACAACGAGTAAAATAAAATCGCGTTCGGAAAAAGGAAACCAAAAAGCGTTGTATCTAAACGTGTTTTATGAAAACTCGAAAATAACAATAATAATAATAATAATAATTTACTTATGAACTCATTCTATAAATGATATTTATAATGAACAATCGTCGCTATATAGTATATAATAGATAAATTAATTAATACTTGTTTAAGCGCGTTCACTTTTACAAACTATTTATAGACATCTATACGTGGTACAAGACGCGCAACTTCCACAATTTCGTAACTTTTTTTAATTTCGTATTTTCTCATTCTTCCATCATTGGGTAATTTAAAACTAAACGATCGCGTTAATTACGCGTTTTGTTATTAGCGGTCAATTAAACGTATTTCGTAACACTATATTTAGTAAAGAAAATTACGAATTCGTGCGAACGTGTAAATAAATGTTACGATATTAAGACCGTATGTCGCCAATAGGGCGCGTTTTAGCGATATTTCTTAAATAAAAATAATAATGAAACTTTTCGTAAAATAATTTGTAATATTTTACGACGGAACAAAATAACAAACGAAAATCGTCCTAATGACGCCACTAAATTGAATATACGTATAATTATTGTCGTTGGTTTTACGTTATAAATCGCTCGGCGTTGTTGTTCACCGTTTACAATAAAATCGTAATAATTACAATAATAATACGGTTTACTAAAATGTACGGGCGCGAAGGGCACAATAAGTGGCGTAATTACTAACGGTAAACGCGCCGAGAACGACAATAATAATATATCGATTTGTATATAGGCAACTAAAGTTACGTCGATGCAAATTGACGTCCTATACATATTTCGTTATAATATCGTCAATGATTATGTAACGAATAATTGTCGTGACGATTCACAACATTTTTTTTAAGAAAGCCAACGGAAAATTATTCATACATAACGCTTTCAAACTGATTTCACGAACAAATTTTAAACTTTTCAATATAAATACCACGCGCATTAGTCGTGTATAGCCATTAGCCCGAGTTTCCATAGTTATTGAACACACATTTTCAAAAAGTGACGCGCTTAACGTATATAATAAATAATGTTTTTTCTAACGGCGATTATTGTGTGCGATAATTACGATAAATTGTTAGTCGTGAACAGTAAAAAATAGTATTATCTAATAATTAATTTTATAAACCGAACGATAATTTTTTTTTTAAATTTGTATCGATAGAAAATTATGTCACAACGAAGAAATTTTAAAAAACATTAAATTTTAAAAAAACACGTCGTTCGCAACAATATTATTCATCTTCTGACCATCTTCATTATATAATCGTAGTCCAAAATATGATATAAATCTATATATATTATTGACTAGACGACAAGTTAATAATATCAAAATAAAAATTCTACATTCACGAGCGACGCAATTATTATATCTATTTTTTATATCTTAGTGAGTTAAATGGACGAAAATATAGTGAAGAGTTTTTGTCGTTTGCACTTTAATAAGATATAACAAAAATCGAAATACCGTACGTGCATGTTCGCGCGTTCTAGTAAATGACTAACCATTCTGGTTTTGTTTTTATTTTGCGATATTTCTTTGTTTTTCGTCTTTATGATGATCTTCTTAGCCGCAGCGTGATCAAAAATCTCCTGACAGAAACGTTTCTCACAAATTCGTATCTAAAACGTGTATTAATTATAAAAACGAATAAAAAATAGAACTATTTACGATTATTTGTAACCATTCACAACCGTTCGAGAAAGTACTGAATTTTGAATTGTAACGTTTTTTAAGAAAAGTTTAAGATATAATTGAATACGAATTCAATTCTACCATTCACGAAATCGCGTGTTTTTAAGATGATATTCCGATCAGTTTACGATGTGTTTTCAACTGCGCATTTTTGTTTTATGCGGACTTGAGAGACTGCCCGTATAAACGCGTTTTTAATACGCAAATAAGTTTTTGAAGTATATTATTTAATTTTCAAGTTTTTAGAAACTTTTGTTCGATTTTTAAATTACGGGAATTATTACAAAAATAAAAACATTACCGGCGTCGTTTTCATCAGTAGGCACTGGATCGTTCCACCACTGTATCGACGCGGACGCTAATATCAAATATATCGAATTTGCAACGATCACTACACCGCTGCTGATCCAGAACACGTTGCGCCATTCCAATAAGGTGTTCTGTATTAAAAAAAAAATGTCTCATTCTTCGATAATATTATTACCGTTATAAAAACACAGCATACAAATAAACACGAAATCCGTAACGTATTAATATAAAGAAATGAAAAATACGGCAATTTACGTCATTTTGGAAAAAAAGTTATACGTAACGCCTATTCGTATTTCAGAATTTCGAATCATTTATGATAACAGAACATTTTATTTATTATATAAACATATTTAACAACTCGATAACACTTATAAAATTTAATTTACAAAAATGTATTCGATTTATTCGGAAAATAAAGTACTAAAAATATACGATTTCCCTAAAATTGCGTACGAAAATTGTCCTAAAAAGTGAATTGTTTAAAGAATATGTTTCGCTTTTCTACATAAAATAGGTGACGAAATGAATTGAGCGTTAACGCATTAACCTTAAGCGCTATTTTAATACATTATTTTATTCGAAAATAGAAAACTATCTATATATACATAACGAATTTATTATTACAAACGCGTTTTTTTAGAATAAATTATAAAATTATTACGTTGGGTATGAGGTATCCGATGAGAGGAGGTGAAACAATTCCAGCCATGGCACCGACTCCGTTGACCATAGCCATCGCAGGACCGGCGTAATTCGGACTCAAGTCCATCACATTTACTTTCATACTCGAATAGAAAAAGCCCATGGTTGCCATACCAATAGAGAATAGAACAACTACCCGAATCTTGTCACAACCCGCGTACGAAGCAGCCAGTGTGCCTAACATTGGCCCAATACAAGCTGAAAAATAAAAACAAAGGTCCGTAATTTATAAATATCGTATAATTCAGTTAATTATACTGAAGAATACTCGAAGAATAGAAATACGTTTTTCAAATTATTTTTATTCGATACCAAAAAATTCGTTTCGGCGTAAATTTTTCGTCACTGTTTCAAATCAATCTCAGAAAATCTTACCGCGTTACTATTATATAACGTTCGAATATTATTTAAATACCTATTGTCGAGAAGAGTCTCCTCTGTTGTAATATTCCCAATTTTCCGTTAGATATTAAGTAATCGCTTAACCATCCCGTCACAATGGCAAAAACCCACATCAAAAGATGTGGTGCTGAACTCCATACGCCGGTCTGGTAAAAGAAAAAACGATTTGTCAATCGTTGTTTTTGCGTTCAACTATGTAAAATAAACTTTAAAAACTAAATATAACAAAATGTCAATAAAAATGGAAATACTTAATTTTAAGTATTTCTTAAACTATAAATCTTAAGGGCGAGATAAATTGAACATTTTTGAAAAGACCGAAAAGACTGTATTAGTCGAAAATAGTTGAAATCGCGATAGTTAGATTAATTCAATTTTTAATTAATTTTTTAATTAATTTTTAATTAATTTAATTTAAAAAGCCGAAAAGAAATATAGTATAGTACATAGCAAGCACAATATATGTTATAATTGGAATCATTTCTTCTTTTGTTATTTTTTTGCAGTACTCTATTGGATATTATATTGCTAAGTATATAATACAATTATATCATACTTTATTAGTAACTTATATATTTAATAGTAATAAAGTTATTCTTTTCGTTGTCCAAATAACGAAAAAACGAATAATTTATTATTTCGTATAACTTATACATTATAAATACAAGCACAATGATACAAAACACGCGATCAATTTAAAATGAATAACATTTTTAGGTATAAAACATCGACAAAGATATACGCGAGTATAAATCATAAAAAAAAAAAATACAATTATTATTGTTTTACTCACTTCGGCGATGGAAAATTTCATCACACTCTTCATGTATTTTGGCAAATCAGCGTTTATCATAAACAAAGCCCAATCGTGTGCAATTTGACCAATCATCAAACCCCACATGGGGCCCGATGATAACATGGCCATCCACGGCGTTGATTGCAATTTATTCTAAAAACGAGAAACGAACGTGTATTAGTAAATACGTCACGAGTATAATTATATACATTTGAATTAGTCGTCACGACACTTGCACAGACCTAGAGGAGGAGCGAAACGAATTTCTAATATTTTTTAAAACCGGTTTTCTAAAATCATATTGACTTTATAATATTATCTCGTAAAAAACGACGTTCCTAATTATAATTTATTATTTTTTTCGTAATCAAATTTTAAAAATAAACGTCGTTTTATGACGAAATTTCGATTTTTTAAAAAAACATTATTCCGTTAAAATACAAAATACATCGCGGGTTACTCGCTTACGTTCTTCTACGATCGATTACCTACACGTTTACCTTGTTTTTGTTCACTCCTTTCAGATGGCGTTCCAAGTATATAAGTTCATATTCAGTTATAGATGGATGTTCGTTGGGTGAGCTGTACACAAAGATATTCCAAAACACGTACCAAATTAACGCTACCCCGCCACAAACGTAGAATACCAATGGCCAATTGTCATCGGTGTACTTCAGCAAGTATCCAGCCGAACTCTGGGCGACAATTGTTCCGATCATGTTACCTACGAGTTCACGTGATTGTAATTAGCTACATATGAAATCGGCTTAATAAAAAATACAGTGGTCTCAATCGTTGAAGAGGTAAAATGAACAGAGTGACGCTATGCCATAAAGGTACTAAAAATTATATTTGGAGCTATTATTTCAAGGCTTGAGGTTAGAATAATTATAAAATTATTCGCTTCAATTTTATCAAATAATTGTCATCGGATAAATTATGTAGACGTTTTAAAATTTTAAATAATTTAGCGAACAAATAATATGAGCAAGTATAGTTGATATTATATTCACGCAGTAACCAATACAAGCTTCTCTTATGCTTAAAATACCAAAAGGTGTTTTATATATATATCCAAAATGTATTTAAAATTGTCGTTCAAAAATTGTTTTTATTCGTTTTTAATATCAAATGACTTAAAATTCTTGAAAACGTTAAAAAAATACTCTACAATCGTCGAAAAACCTTACATTTAAATGTCCTTCAAATAAACAAATTAATCACTGGCTATTAGTAAAGAAGAATAGTAAAGATATTTATTTATATATTTATAAGTGTGATTATAAACAAAAAATTGAAGTGTTTAAATCGTTGTCGTCGCCTTGAGACCTAAAACATTTAACCGCGGTACAATAAAGATATATTATATGAATTTATGAACTTACCAGCAAACACAAAAGAACCGATTCTCGACCGTTCACCTATAGGCACCCATTGAGCCAATAGAGCGTTCATTGCTGGAATCGAAGGACCCTACAGGTGAAAAAATAAAAACCTCCCCGTTATCCTTGGCTACTCACAATGATTATCAAAAAGTAAGTCTAAAACAGATTTTGTTTTCCGGAACAATTATTTTTGCTCGTAGTCAAGATTAATATTAATAGTTTCAGATGACGAACGAATTACAAAAGATGTTCAAAAACGAACGAGACTAACGTTCTTAAAATTTCGATTTAGAACGAACTTTATATTATTTCTTCCCGAAATAACGTCCGAAACGAAAACGCGTTCTACTAAATTGTCTGTCACCGACGAATCGAATTGTACTACCAAGTTCGTCTTATTATACACTATAATCTAGTATAATCGTTCATCAACGAGATAATGTCGCCTTTCTAAAAACAAAAAAACCTTTTCGGACACTCATTGTATTTCGTCAGGTTATCTACGAATATATATCGCGAACATACGTGTTGTTACCGTTAAATTCTCGCGTAGCTTAGTCCGTAACGTCGCGACGAACCAATTTCTACAAGATGAGCCCCCATTCGATAAGGTTTATCTATCGCTCGAGGATTCTGCGTATGACCATCTATTGACAATATTCCGCCGGCCGTCGTTATTTCCGTTCCACCTCCTCGTGTTACTCGTTTTCTCCCGAAACGTCTTCTACTCGTAGTTCTACAGTGCCGTGTGCACTCAACCGCGACGTGACAAATCGCCAATACGAACGGCTCTTCATCGGATTACGACCGACCGTCGTCAATTCTTCTCCGTCCGCTACTCCGACTTCGGTGCCGGCGCGTAAAACGACGGTCGACGTTCGGCCGTGCTGCCGATGTGAACGGCTGTTTTCGATAAATAAATGTCGTCGGACGGAAGGGCCGAACGTTCCGGCGTCGTCGTCATTTACGATCACATTTCGTGGATTTCGTGCCGGGCCCGTTTCTCGGCGATTCGAATCCAACGGCACCATTTCGCGGACGACGTCCGACGTAATCGTCACGGTCGATGGTCGGAAATATGTATACAGATGATCGAGATACGGCGAATTGACGATATGACTGGGATAGCTGACGAGTAGATCGTAATCCGGCATACCGTAAAGACAATTCGCGGAGACGTACAGTTCGTGACGAAAATGTTCCGTATAGCGTCCGAGCGAAGCCCGTAAAACGGCCACCATATCGGCGCTCATTATTTCGTACGCCGGGAGCGATCGTACGATTAAATTCGTCACGCGTTCCACGTCGGGTGGCCTACGGTTCCTGTCGTTGTACCGTCGGTACGGCTAATCAGTTCTCGGCTAATGAATCCCCGTAGCCTGTTGGCTCGGGCCGGCTCCGCTCTGAAGTAACCGGCGCCGACACCCCGGAAACGACCGTTTCGGGTGACCAACGGTAAGGCCCACATATTTTCCTCGTACGCGAGTCCGCGCGCCATGTCGTCGAACGTTGGCGCGTGTCGTCCGCTCGCGGGACGGTCGCCGCCGCGCCGACTGTACATTGTACGTCCGCCACGACGGTCCGTTTCTGGTGAACGAATGCTAACGAAACGTCTTTTGCACAACGGGCACGTCGAATTCACCGTCGACCGTCGTTTCAAGCACACGTAACAGAACGAATGCGTACACGCCTCCATATGACACCCGTTTGTCACCTTGTCGAAGCAGATCGCTCACCGTTATTGTACGTCCGGCGTTCTACACCGTCTCGAGTGCGTCCTGTTGTTTCCGTGACGGTTGATCGACATGTTGGCCGCTGAAATCGGCAAACGGAACGTTGGGAATGCTCGAGACAATTGCGTGAACGCGACCGCGACCGCGAAAATAACAGCCGGTACCTTAGAATCGGTTTATTTCGATAATGCGAAAAAAACACGTTTCGAATATAATGTTGACGATTGTCGTCGTCCGGACGACGAATAAACGACGTGTTATTTGGTTAAACGGGTAAATTTCTCATGAACAAATAATTAAAACTGTCGAAAGACATTGCGCGCGCCGTATCCTTAGCTACTCACAATGATTATCAAAAAGTAAGTCGAAAACAGATTTTGTTTTCCGAACGGTTCGGAATCGTTCCGTTTCAATTTCTAAAATACCGTCCCCGTACGTGCTTAATTAATTATATTGTCGTCTTCGGTTTGAATACCGTGTACGCGTATTTACAACTTAGTCGATATATCTATTCGGACAACGTTCGTTTAGGTTTTCGACATTTTCAAAATCGGAAAAAGTTAAAAATGGTCGAATTACGGGTTATGTTGGTTTAAATGTAGTCACGTAAAACGTTACGTAATTTTTTTATTATCAATTTTCAACGTCATAAACGACTATTTTTAAAACTCTAAACGTATTTGCTATACGCGAAGGTATCAAACTAAAGTAAATTGAGTACAACGGGTGACGCGAATTTTTCGAAAGCAGTTTTCATAATTGACATATTTTGAAAACTGGCTCGAGGTTCGCATTTAATAGTAATGTACGATATATTTCGAGTAAATTTATAAAAATTTATTTCTCATAAAACTTAAAATAATTGTCAATTGAAAATCAATAGTAATAATAAAAGTTTAAATATTTTAAAAAAAATATAAGCTTTATGATTCAGACTTTAAATAGGTCTGTTCAAAAAGTAGCGGGATTTTATTTTTAAAAATTACAAAAATGAAGTTACGCGTAATTTAAAAATAACTCCTTCGAAATTTCAAGGGGCCAAATCAAAAGAATAGGTAGGATGCGGGATCACGGGTATTTTTTTATTAACAAACATTCGCGAATCGACAGCGCTAAATAATTCCTCTTCGCCATTTTTCTGGACGTATTTGCGAATTTTCTCTCCCGAACGTGTTAATACGTCTTTATAGAAACTCGATTGACTGTTTGTCTATGGGCTACACATTCATGATGAATAATGCCTTCAATGTCGACAAAAAAAAAAACAACAATCGGCATTGTCTTGATATTCGACTTCACTTGGCGAGATTTTTTTGGGGAAATTTCCAAGGGGAAAATCTCGGAACATCTTCAGTTGACTGTCGACCGTCCTCGAAATGTTTAAATCGTTCGAAACCCGCAAGGCGACTTGATGAATCATCCCCAAAAGCAGTTTTAATCATTGGGTACGTTTCCGTTGCGTTTTTCCAAGTTTAAAACAAAACTTGATGCACACACGTTGTTCATTGACTTCGCGTATTGTCGAAAACGGTAAATGAAATAAACTCGATTTAACCGTGTGTAACATTTAACTGAGATAAGATAGCGACTTCGGTTTTGTTTAAAATATTCGCTAATACGTGAGCAACACGTCTATTTATAATTTAAACGTTATCGTGTATAGATTAGCCGTAATAACATTTATCCTGGTACTTTTTGAACAGACCTCGAACATTATTTATGTTAGACAATCCCTAAGTGGTTATATACGAATTACTTTTATAAGTTCTATAAATGTAACACAATATTTGATGTAAGATACTCGAAATCGAACCATACGGATTTATACGAATAATAGATAATCTCATAAATTGACAATTAGGTGAATTAAGAAATAAGGTCGTTGGCGATCAAAAGGTCAATACGGAAAATATGTTTATTTAAAAACAACAACAAAATATTTCACCCAAATGAATAAATAAATCGCTATTTATAATTAATAACATATTAAAACGAACGAATCTCGGTCATATTCTACACAAACCAATGGTCACTACTAAGGTATTTGCCGATAATTATTAAATTTATAAATTTATATTGTACTTTTTGACGTTTTCGATTCCATACGTAACTTAATCGCTTATTTTATATAATTTGTACGTTAAACTCGCCATCTGTTATTCGTCTATTTTATGCAGTTTCTTCGTACGGAGGAGAAACAAATAAGTCATTTGTAACATCGAAAAGGTATTTAAATATGTTTACAGATAAACTCGATCGCTTTAAAACGCTGAACATTGCTCACGTACTATTGAAATCCCGTTCCGTTCTAAGGAAAATTGTAATTTTATTAAAGAACCGAGAACGTCGCCAGAATTTCAAAATAAACCGTCGTTTATTTATAAAATTTAATCGATTACAGTTGATGAATGTAATTTAACGAGTCGACCGAAAACCGTACATCGTATTTATTATTATTATATAATATCGATAAATAACCGGGTAAAATAAAACAAAAATTGTAGGAGAAAGAATTCGTTGGACGGATATGATGCGCACACGTTTCGCATTAATTTATAAATGATCCGTAACGCGGTACACACGCAATATATACATAACAATATATACACACAGTTTTTGTAACAGTCGTTCGTATGTTTTGTAGAAACAAAACTCATTCCGATGTGTTAACAAATAATGTGTACTACTGCTATTGCCGTACTCATACAAATATCTGTATAAATCCAAAACAATCCGCAATTATTCGTAATAATAATAATAACGTACAATTACGGCAATGTATTATAGTTTCCTCCTCTCATCACCTCACTCACTCCCTGTCTCTCTCTCTCTCCTCTTATTATTTCGCTTTATTATTAAATCATCGAAGAAACCGTGAACCTCTCGTCGATATGGTGTGTAATGTATATATATAGTACACATATTCCTTTACACGTATCGTGTTTGTTTTGTAATAACGTATAAGTGTATATTCTGCGCTATTTCTTAACTCCGACAGTACTCGGCCGTATTATCACCTAAGGCCAAAGGCGAGATTCTCAAACACTTTTCACGTGGCCAACACGTTTATGAAAAATTTCCAAATTCCCCCCAGTGGCCGAGTCGTTTTGTTTCTCCCGACCCATTTCCTTTTTTGAACTTCTAGCTCAGACTAAACGTATAAGCTACCACATTATAATAGATCTAGGACGGTGACAAAAAAATAGCCGGACGATTTTCGTTTTTTCAATTCTTTCATCGACTATGCCGCGTCGTATATTACAACTTATTATACGAATCGATTTAATAATTTAGTAGTCGACGTCGTAATATTTCGTTTTCGAATTTTTATTTCAAAAAAGTAAAATTATGTTTTAAACGGCCGAGTTTGATTTTACAGCGACAAAATATGTGCTTAAATATGTTCACCTCATTAAATGGGTTATGCCGATATAATAGAATTATCTTTTATGGACCACGCTCTGAAATATAATTGATTGACACGACCTCCCGGTATTTGTAAAATATTAATATTAACGAATCTAAAGTGAAAGAACACGATATACTTACTTCGCCTATACCTTCGAGCACTCTAACGCTAATTATGTACGAGGGTCCCATCCTGGCGGCCAGCGGCGTCAAAATGGTAAATACGGAGGTCAAGAAAATGCCGACACCGAACACGTGTTTGCCTCCATATTTCTGTGCCAACATGCCGCCAGGGATCTGAGCAATTACATATCCGTAATAGAAAGCGCCGAGGATATGACCCTGAAGCGTTTCAGACCAATCGAATTCGGCGTTCTGCGAATAGCGTTATTATAATAATACGACGTTATATATTTAAATTATTATAAAAATCGTAAAATATTACAAAAAAAAATTAATAATAACGACGCTCTAATAGAAATAACGGGAATTTACGTAGAATGAAATTCGATTATAAATTAGTCTTGTATAAAATACCTCGGAAAAATACCGAATTTTTCTCATTTTAAAAAAATTAAACAAAATCGAAAACAAATAATGTCGATAAATTTGTTTTTTAAAACTGGAACTTACGGCTACTTCCGAATGTAAAGAAGCGATAAAAGTTAAATTTTATTTATTACGTATACTCTCTGTTCTTCTATTAAGTATTTAAGATGTTTTTTAACATTTGATCACGATTTGTTTTGTCTTAAATTACATAAGTAATAGTCTATGTTTAATAAACGTACTGGATTCGTCGTATTTATCATATTCATCGGTCCTGGACACCCATTAGGGTCTATAGCCGTTTTGTGTATATCCTCCACCATTTCCGTGATGGCCACACTGAGCACCGATCGCATAGCGTACGCGTTGGCGATGCCTATAAATCCCATAACAGCCATCACATATCTCTTGGAGAGAGCGCCTATATTCGAGAAACATATATTTCACGTAAGTACATGATAAAAATTATAATAACATCATAATAAACACGGGAACGTCATTTCAAAATTACCCGTGAAACATAAAACAGTATACCTGAACCAAACGCTTTATCGTCCTTAATAATAATAATTCGTAGGCGTAATATTCCTTTATTTTATATAGGATTTCAGCGAAAGTCTAAATATAAATTCTATATATTACGTCATTATTTTTCGAATTTTTTTTTAATCTCAAAAATCGTCAATTTAGATCACGGAAAAATCACTGACTTAAAAAATACACCGCAAATAACTTTCCCCCGTGAACTACTATATATATTGCATTTATGGAACACTAACTGTCTAAAATGGACCGCGCCTCCGAAGGTCTCCTGTTTTTTGATTCCATGTTTTACGTAATAAACGTACCGGTTTTTTCGCTGAAAAATTGTAAATTTTTTTAACCATAAAATAGTTTCATACCAACGGTATGCAACTACTCTTACAACCTCACTGCTAGAACACGTATATATACACGCAGTCACGTATGAGTCGAATTTGTTTGGGCACAGTTTCCAGCATTCCTGATTCAAACGCGTGTTTCTACAAAAAAAGGAAATTACACATTATATTGTCGCGTACTATATTTTGTGCTCGATTTAAATAATTCATATTACACTCCAGATGTAAAACGAGTAATTATATATAATTAACTACGATAAATACTGCTCAGTTTATTTATTAAGCCATAAAGTAACTGTATACATACATACATATATATATACACGCGAGTATTGATTAAAACTTATAATATATAATATATACAAAATGATAATATTTGGTTCGTTATTTATCCATGTATTACACAGCATCAGCATGCAGTAAGTATATCTAAACAGCCAACATTGTTAAAACAGTGTTAATAATACGCGACGCGTATTCATCACATATATATATATATATATACTATGGTAACGAGACATCTATTATTCGACCTTATATCATTTTAAACAATGACAACTGTAGGTCACACATGACATTCGCGTTCTCTATTGTGACAATGATGGTAAAACAAATTGTCGCTTATATATTATATATCGATAATTTTCAGCGTGAAGAACCCAAGATTAAATAGACCAGAAAATGATTGTGAAGTAAAATAACCGAAATTCCGTCGTATTTTTTTAAAAAAACCCGTACGTTTTCTCGTTAAAAACAACAATCACGAGGTTTTTAACGCGAACATATTTAAGTCTATATTACGCGTAATATCTATATTTATAGACCAATTTTAAAATTATATTCGAACACCGTATACCTTAAACAAATGTTCGCTTTTAATTTTCCAATGTAACTTTTTCTACGCTATCTAGCACAACTAAAATAAATAAACGAAAATACTTCTTCAATATTTTCAGCTAATGAATAATTATTATTTAAAAATATAATAATAATAATAATTATTACATAAAAATGTAGTCTAGGGGAGAACATTTTCAATAGCTACTACGTTATCTCTCCACTTAACTGTTTCTTAAATTTAAATAATTATCATTCGGGAAATATTTATTGGATATAAAAGTAAATCCGCATCAATTCCCTTAAAAATATTTAATTAAATTCGTAGACTATCGTTTAAAAATCAAAATCAATACAGTTATAAAAAATAACGAATTTTAAAAAAAATATATAAAAAAAAACGATTTAAATTTCTGAAGATCCAACCTGCGTTATGATAAAAAAAAATTGCTCTAAAATAAGAAATTATATATTTTAACGTGCAAAGGGAGTTAAATTTTTTTTTACTCTTCGAGTTAAATAAAAATTATTTATTTGATTTGATTATTATTATTATTAGATAAAACCAGTCCTATTTCATAGTATTTGATATTATAAATAAATAATTTAACACTTAATTTAAGTATACCTTTGTATAAAGTACATTTATGAAAGTTAAAAAAAAGTAACTTGATATTTAATTTTAACTTATAAATTTTTTATTTTCTCAGCTTTGCTAATGTCGTGAGATATTTCAATCAAACGTGTTTAGATAAAATAATTTTAAAATTCGTTTAAATTAAACGCGAATCATTATCGTTTATCCAAAACAAAAGTTTTTAATATTGTGCGCGTCGCGTCTATCGAGAATTTTTCACTGGCAATACATCGGTCCTAACTTAGCCCGTTAACACACGTAAGTATATTATATAATATGAAATGCGTTTAAAAATGCGTTTTACGTGTGTTGATTTCACGCATCGTCGTAATATTTTAAAGAAAAATTGTCATTTAATTTATAGTAGTTACGTAACTCTAAACCGCCAGGGAAAAAATGATAATTATAATGCTTATTGACCTGACGCCGCGGGTCGGCTCATCGTATATATTATATATTATACTCCAAGTCTGTATTGTCAACTTATATGGTCACAATATCGTGAAATATATATATATGCAATAAGAGACTGTGTCTTTTTTCCTTTTCCCTGACTCCCCGCCCACACTTACATTTCAACTTCCCTTTTAACTATGAATATTAACGAATTCGTTTAAATCTTCGTGATAATATGTATATGTATATACATATACAGGATGATTCTTTTAACGTGTACTATATTCGAAAATATCTTAATAAGTTTTTTCTTTGAAATTCAAATTTTACATACTTAAAAATCGTTTGTCACACATTTTTTAAACGTGTGAAATTCACGTTTTGAAAAACTACTATGAATATTAATTAAACAAAGTGTCGCTCAGAATCGTTTTTCGAATGAAAAGATTTATCGTTAGTTTTCGTTAACTAAAATAAGAGTTTTAGAATAATATTAAAAAAATTCGACCGAAAAATTACATATAGAAAAATATATCGTATAATGCGCTTAAAATATTATTTTTAAAAAATGATCGAAAGTTTGAATTGTTAACAGAGAAATTGACTTTGACGTATTGAGCGATCATATTCTATACAACTTCTCACGTCTTTCAAAATACGTTTATAGATATGTATATATTTTCATTAAGTCCGTAGCACATATATTGCAGTACAATACAAGCCCGTTGTGTATATTAATATATTATTATTATTATTTATCGTATACTTTATGAATGGATAAGTGACCAGTTAATCGCGTTTAATCTGTTACGGTCGTCATTGACTGCAGACGGCGGTGTATGTTATATTATATATATATATTATTATTATGACACAAACCGTGTCAAGGCGTTTATAATAATAATAGTTTTTTTTTAACCGACAATGCTACCCCAGAATTGTAATTATTTATAATATACGAAACGAATTTTTATTTTTAATGAGATAACTGCGGCTGTACAACATGATGTGTATATAATACGACAAACTTTTACTCTTGCAATAACGGGTGTCAAATCATGAATAAAATATGATGACACGACTTAGCGCGAGTTTTCGTGTTAATTTCGGAACGGCATGGAGCGCCACAATCTTAGGCGACTTACACAGTTAATTATTTTATTAAAAATATTCCGAACAATGTAAATCATTAAGTCGCGTTAACGCGCGTGCGCGTAACAAAACGGACGAACCGCATAACGAATAAATTATATAATATAATGTGCGACCTTTACCTATTTGGGTTGTTAACAAATTCTTTCGCCACGGTAATATTGACATGTTTTGGTATTCAAAGGCTCTCGCGATATATTTTATTTTTTTTTATGAACGTAAACAATTTAAAGATAAAAATCAAATCAAAAATGTAAGTCAATTCGTTAATTACCTTTTTTTAAAATTTACTATATCAACATCAAATTAACTATATATCTGGCTAACCTAAACACTTTTTGAAAAACGTTATCGAAAGAAAACTAAATAAGATTTACTTAAAAATTACTAATATCATACTAATAATAAAATTAATTTTATAACATTTGAACACTTTTGATAGTTAAATTGTAAATATGTACTAATGTTTTATAAAACTAATAGATAAAAATATAGTTAATTATGTATTCTAATTTTATAAACATTTAATTTAAAAGTACTTATTTAATTACGTGCGTATTAGTTACAAATTGAATTAGTCAATAAAGGCCCTTGGGAGAGAGGCCGATTGCCCTCTTCGCTACCCGCTTAAACCCGACCTTTCGGTATACGTCTATTCTATAGCACAAAAGATCGATCAATGATTATCATTATCTGGATATATCGAGTATTTACTACTTTTACGGTTTTAAGTCATTTTAGATTAGGTTGTAGATAGCGAAATTATTGGTTTTTACAATGAATATTTTTGTCTATGAACAGTTTTTCAGATAACACAAGTGTTTGAATACGCACTCACTTTCTAACAAAAAAATCACGAACAAACGTTATATATTCGACATATTTTTCGGTTTTCTCTGTATTTTTCTGAAATTCAAGAAAATCTACTTGCTAACAATTACAAATTACTCGTAAAATTGTTGATTCGTTCGATTATCACCGAATCAAATTAAATGTTGTCGTTTTAAATTCTCGAAACAATTTTGACTAATTTTAAAAAATAATGTCAAACAATTTAAATAGGAGATCTATCCTATAATATTTTAACAATTTTAAAAACTATTTTGTAATTATTTATTTAAAAACATTTATAGTTTGAATTTGTAAAAAAAAATTTTTAACGTTTTAACGTATATATAGAAACGTAAGTGGTCAAATTTCATTTTGTATTATTATTATTAATCATTCACTCTGTATGTTTGATAACATTAACATCATAGTGTAATAAAGACTTTATTATAAAATGGATAATTCGAAGTCTTTATATATTTATCGTTGTTTATATTAAACAAATTTAACTTTTAACGGCGTAAAGAATTAAAAATATAAATAAAACTGTGTTTTAAACAACTATCTATGTTATACTATATATATATAATTGTGTGTAACGGACTCTATTATAAACTATAAACACATGAGAGTGTAATTCGAAGATTTAAAAAGAAAACGTTATTCTTATAATCACGCGATTTTCTCTCTCTCTCTCTCTCTATATATATATATATATATATATATATAAACATCGAGATGAAAATTAATTTGCAAATTTTTGGAGTATTGATAATATTAGTATTTAAAATAATACATTTTTTGTTGGTATTTTTATACTCTTAAATAATTTTACCCTCGGGTATTCAACCAAGTACATTTCAAGAGTTAATAAATACATATTAATATGCCTGTTAATAATATATCTAGTCATTGATAACCAGTCGGGAGTCGTCGGACGATTACGAGACAGGAGAATACAATATAATCAAGATAATAAAATATTACAGATTGAATTCACCGCTACTGTTTATGGCATAAAGTTACCCAGAGTTACGAGTACTAAATGAATATTTAGTATATAATAAATATATTTTTGTTCGATCCAAGGACATTCAAACTGTCCTGTCCCCATTAATTAAACTTCGTTTTTCATGTCTACCTGACTGTATATATTTTAGAAGAATTTTACGTTCATTTATTATACAATTAATATTATATTATGACAAAAAAAACAATCGCGATTAACCTCAACCTAAATTTGATACATTATATAGTAAGTAAAAAATATATATTTTTATATTATAATTATTAACGATTAATTTTTTCGCGTAGATATAATCGATAGCGTTACTATAATAATATACGCTATTTAAGTGTAATTTAAACCTGTTGCACTACTTCTAAATCTATATATCGGTGCAATATATAATATTTAACGCTATTTTTCTGTTTCTCTTTGTTAAAAGCTGATATATGTAATGATAGAAATATACCTATTATATAGTAGTAATCAAAAATGTACTATTCAATATTTCATAAACGTGATGAAATACAAGACAATAATAGTTACATAAATACTAAATAATATAGACACTTTCGATTATTGTAAACAAATTGTAAAGTATTTCCATGTATAACTAAGTGTATAACTTAGAAACTTATACCAGAAATCAACGATGAAATATATCGTTAAACATAGTATTAACCCGCGAATACAAAGTCATAAATCGTATAATATGAATAGGAATTCGTTTTTATTTCGCGTAATATTATTTTTTAGGTTATTTCTTTTTTGTTGCATTTTACAGACATTTTCGTCTTTTAACAGTATTTTACAGGAGTTGTATTAAAATAAAATAATAAACATTTTAGATAACAACAATTTTTTTTTAAGTTTTTACATAAAAATTGATTTTATAATTTTCAATATATACGTATATTATACATTATACAAGATTCGTAAATAATATAAAAAGATAGCGTTACTTTTTCGTAATCGATTAATTCGATATATTATTAAAAATAATCTTTATATCGTTATTCGTGAATAAAACTTCTTCGGGAATTAATCGATCAATCAATAAATAAACAATTTACTTGTCTATGACAACCTAATGGACATATATTAAGTATAATACATAATAAATTTGTTAAACGTGGTTAAATTTATGGAACAAATAGTTATTAATTTTTATTTATAACGTTCAGCGTATATAATATAAAATTAGATTTTCCAACTACAAATCGTAATATTGAGCATTAGTCTAATCACTCCATCGTTAAAATTAATCGATATAATTATTATTTATTAGTTGGGCGACCGAAATTTGATGTACACCTAATTATTTTCCTTTGGAAATTGCAGATAGTTATTGTAATATATATGACAGAAGACCTTCGTCAATATAATAACCACACAACGATAATTATTTCGTAATAATTTGAAATCTAAATCAATATATCGTATATTATTATATCTATTATAAATGGTTTACTATAAAATAATAATAATTATTTGTAATTGTATAATTTAGTTTCGAATTTTTGGTAAATGACAATATTATTCGTAGGATTTTAACTCTGCCTGTTTATTTTACTTAATTTTAAATATTAAAAAACGTGTTATTAATACTAAAATATGGAATATAAATACAATATAATATTATAAATTCGGTGTTTTGTAAATTAAAATATTAAACGACATAACTTTACATATATATACATTGTAAAGTATGTAAAATAATACAGACTTACGTGATTTTTTTTCTCGTTTCGTATAGGTAGGTATAAATAATATATATAGTAATGCGGTAAAATATACGATCCGAACCCAACAGTACGCGACACGACTGTTCGGTTTTATAACATGGTTAAACAGAATACTGAACTTAGTTTGCCGCACGCAGACATTATGGCATCGTGCAGTGTAAAGAAACAGTTTCCACCACCACTATTTTTTTTCCGTCGTCATCCGTTAGGTAGGTACCTATGTATGTGATATAATACACGTGGATTAAAAAATACACCAATTAATCGATCAATCGATAATGATACGAATAATAATAAAACGATTACAATTGTAATTTTTAATTGAAGTTTCGAGATGCATAATATATATATATATATATCGTACTCGAATTTATTTCGACGAAATGTATAACACGAATTTTACCAACCGATCATAACGTTGAGCAACATATGAACTTCAGACTTTCACAGATTGACCTTTTGGCAACTATGCATAAATATGTAAACCAGATAGGTATACAAATTACGTTGGAACGATCAAATCTTTGTACAATTAATTAATATATAAAAATGAATATAGAAAGAGAGAATTTTTGACAAATCCAAATTAGTAAATCATCAGAACGTATATCAGGAATATAATGTGTACCTAAATAAATAAAACTATCGAAAACAATAATTGGGCTAATATGTACTATGTATTTAAAATCTAGGATGTATACGATAGTGTTTTTAAATGGTAATCGAAATAGAAACGCTGGCTGTTATGCACCGTCGTCTCGCTATAATATTCGATTCATTCAAACGTTTCGTTCGAAGTTAACGAGCTGCGAGGATGTCGATTCGAGTTTGAATCCGACGTTTCGACGTTACATTATTGTCTAAATGTCGAAAACGATATTTTCGAAAAACGATCGAGGGACAAACGATTTTTGAAATTTGTTAGAAAAACGTCTATACGTTTAATATACTCACGTTTAGCTTTAATATTATTCGAATAGATTTTAAAATGTAGCTATAATATTAAAACATATAATCGATACAAATGTCGAATGTTCGGCCTTATTCTATTATTGGAATCGTAACGAAATTTGATAGCGTGTTAATCGCAATTTTAGCCGATTTTATCTGACACTTAAGAAAACCATACGCCATTTAAAATAATTATAATATCGGTACCACGTTTGTGCGATTTACTCGTATATAAATTAATATTGACTGGCTAACTTCGGCTGTATCATAGAACAATACAAAAACGATACACAAACAGCCGATTCAAGTCCTATAGTTTGGTTCAACACGATCCTCTGAAATGACTAAATCGATTCGTTTAGGTGGAAATTAGTTGTTGTGCCGTAATCGAATACTGTGATAATTGACGGACAAATAATGGCCGTGTCCGATGACTGTTCCGTGTTCAAATCGCGTCGTACACATTTTTATTGCGTTACAAAATTGTACGACACTCTTAATATTCGTAATATTATTTCGTAGGTTGATTAATTGGGTGACACGCACGTTCGATATTCACCAACTGACGTCGTAATCAAATCGAATAAACGTTTATAAATCGGCGGAATTCGATTAGATACTTTTGTACGCTAATAAAATTGTTCAACGACCGTTTATGGTGTACAGATATTCCGTAGGCAATGTTAATTCGGGAACGGTAAATTATTTATCGTTAAAATATTCGACGAATAATGTTCGCTAAAATAAGCAGTCGGCGTCTGAAAAGTAATAATCATTTCGTAATATTTAAATTCGTCTTTGAACACTTTACGCAAAGTATTTAAATGTGTTTATCCATTCGACATTTTTACTCGTCGAACCCGATAAAATCATCGTTTACTATTTTGTGGTTTAACGATATATATATATAACCACACAACTAAAAGACGCCTTAAAATATAATATACTTTTTTCATTCGAAATTAACATTCTATAACTTTAGAGCACAATAAGTAAACGTGATACAAGCTTGTACGCAAAGTAATTTGTGAAGAGCACCCATTAGTGACACACTAAAAAAAATATAATATTAAACAATGTAAAAACCGAGATACCGTTTCAAAATATCTACGACCGTCTTTAAGTCGATTTCGATGCCTTCGTACACGTAAATATTGCGACTTTCGCTGTTTGAAATCGCTTATAACGGTAATCGACATTTTTATACGCCAGTGAATTATTTAAAACGAACAAAAGTATTCGTTATGTTTATTTTTGATAAAATCTCGACCGTCGTTGAGTAATATTTAAATCGTTTTCGCGATTTTCAATAATAAGTTTGGTACTTACTGGACAAAGATTTCGTATAATTCCCAATTTTATAACAACGAACACACTCTAAAAAGTCTAATTAATGGGCAGAGACGATGTTTGACTCCGCTAGTTTTGTCTCATTTAACAATAATATTTAATACGGTACAAAATAAACACATTTTTTTTCGATTGTGTCGACGGGGTTGTTATTGAACGTAGATGTTTTATGATGATACAGAGCTTATTTTATCAAAATTGTACCGTTCGTGACAATAACACTCTATAATAATAATAATAATAAACTTGTGTACAGATACGGCGAATAATATTTTCGTATCTAGTTTCGTAGAACTTCGTGCAAAATTCAAAAAACCGTTAAATTCGAAATAAAATTTGTAAATTTAGCGACCGTTATCAAATCAAAATGTGAGGGGGTTCGTTTAAGACCGTAGAAACCTGAAGTTTACAGATTAAACCTAAACTAAACCTTGGTTGTTATACAGTATCATCATATTCGACGTTTTGAATTTTGATAATACATTCTGATAAGAATACGCGTCGTTTGAATATTGAAAACAAAAATAAGCGAACGATTAAATAAAAAAGGTGAAATCAAACAGAAACACGTTATTTGTGTACTAACGAAACAACGAACGGTATTCTCGCAAGTAAGTATCACGCGTGACGAAAATAGTAAATAAAATGATTTAACTCGGAGCCCGGAGATCACCACAGTCAATGGATCCAAAGGATTTATCACAGTTCTGTCAACCTGGGCCGTCCACGTCATCCGGAGTAGACGAAAACCGTCCGTCCACGAGTCACATGACCATCCCATTTCCGCCCTATCTTTATGGAATGGACTCAGTGGCTGGACCATCCGGGTCATCAACAGCGCCGGATATGCACCCACTTGCGTACCCGCCGATGGCTGTGTGGCCAGACAGTCAGAGCTATCCATCGTACGTATCGATGCCGGTGAACGTAGTGCAACCCTCGCCATACATCAGCTATCCGCCACCTGCGTCTAGTTTAAGACTGCCATCCACCGATCAAATACCACCTAGCTGCCTAGATTGGACCATCAATCCCACAAAGGCACCTCCACGACAATTTAAGACCACGTCCGAACCATTGTTCACACTCGGTTACAATTCTACTATTTCCGAGAATTGGATGGAAGGAGACAAGGGGCTTCAGTATAGTATTAAAAATTTCACCTTCTCTACCAAGAGGACAATGAACAATAATGATCCAAATGGTACAGGGCAAGTCGACAAATATGACTCTTTGCTCATCTCCATTCCGCAGGTAAGTAAGTAGGTGCATCTTACATCTGGTAAACAGGATGGTGGTATACACGTTTGAGTACAAAATAATAAACAAACGTTCTCCGTGACATTAATTCTGTCTGTAACATGGAGCATCCTAAGCCTCTAGATACACCTAATTTTGCATACAAATTCTATTTACAGTGTAGTTTGACTCAACCAATATAATTACAAGAAAATTATGGTCTACCATATATTAAATATCATCCGTTAGATTTTGATAACTTAAATACTTATTCAAAGTTGAAATTATGTATTTAGGAAAACATTAAAATTTATTCGTATATATTTTACTTAATATTTTTAAACAATTAGTTTTATAAACTGTTGATAGTTTACGTTTACACGCTAATAGTAGTATTTTTTAGCTCTTAAATGTGGTGAAAATGTACTACATTTTTAAATGTTTTTTAAATTTTATTTACGAATACTTTCGTGTAAAAGATCGTTCAGACGATTTTGGCATGTGTTACTTTCCAATAACAAATGTTGTTTTTGATACACTTTATGTCAATGTTTGAAAAAAGTATATCGAGCTCAATCAAGCTGTAACTGCCACTAATAATTTCTTTTGGTTAAAATGCTCATACTACAGGCTTTGGAAGGAGATTATCACTATTACGTTTGGCCAGCGTCACCCGTCCTTGCGTGGATTTTATGGGAGCATAGACTCGAGTTGTCTGGCAAAAGAATTTTGGAAGTTGGTTCTGGAACTTCATTGCCAGGCATAGTTGCCGCCAAATGTGGAGCTATTGTTACATTAACTGATGATCCTACAATACCTGGAACCATTAAGCATATTCAAAAATGTTGTTATATGAACTGCATGTATCCCGAACAAGTGAGTAGAATAGTATATTATTAACCATATATATTCGTAGTAAAAAAACGAAGCGTTTTATAATTGTAAACAGATCAGAGTGCTTGGACTGCAATGGGGATATTTCTTTCACAACTCTTTAAACATTGGACCGTTCGATTTAATTATTGGTTCAGATTGTTTTTATGAACCAAATATGTTTGAGGATTTGATAGTGACCATATCATATATACTAGAACAGAATCCATTGGCCAAGTTTATGACGACATATCACGAAAGAGATCCAGAATATGGAATAGACGAACTCGCTGCAAAATGGAAACTTAATTGCGTACATAAATCGCTAGAGGAATTGGGAAAAAACAACGAGTTAGATATTTACGAATTGCTGAAAGGTAACGATATACATTTAATAGAATTTACCAAGAAAGTGGTAAAAAAAGTTTGACAGGTTTACTTGTACATAAAATATCAGTGTTACTATGTTTTATACCATCCATATAATTTATTACGTAAAATGTAATTTAACGATTAATTTTACAATTTAATGTATTACATTTGGTAAGAAGAACGTATATTATCGTTTTAATTAATATTTTATTTTTCTAAAAGTAAATTGCGCTGAAATTGTTATTATTTTTTATTTAATTGTATAAATATATCATACGATGTTTTTTTTACGCCCAACAAACTATAGAATTTAAAGTATTTGATTAAGTGACGAAAAATTATTAGCAAATTATGTTGACCCAATACATATATATATAATGTACACCTTGAAATTGAATATTGAAAAACAAAATTATTGCGTATAGTTTATAAAAGTATAAATTATGACATTAATATTCGTTAAAATTTGTGTGAGCAGTCGCTTTGGCGTGTTCTTGCGCTTGCGTTTGTCCAATCATAATGCAACCACAATCAAGACACTTCAAGGTAAATCGATTAACATCCGTATACTGTCTACTAGACTTAGCTTCATTAGCTAACATCTGAACAGCTTTTAACACGCGTTCGTCGTTTGTTTGGAATAACGTTTGAATTTCTCCAACCTGAAATCATAAATAAACAATTTTGCGCAATGAAAAATATCGCGTAAAAATATATTTAATCAATACTAACGCTAAACGGAACTTCCAAATAAATCGGGTCGTAGTGTATACCGTCATAAATAAGAAACACTCTGTGAGGAAAGTTTTTATCTTCACCAAATTTACTAATAGAACCACTCTGAGTATCGATCACAGCGATCTCTAAACCGTAGAAATTTGCCAATATAGACACTTCGATAGCACCTCCCCAAGAATTAGGATTTTGTATCCATTCACAGTAACTTTTGTTTGACTTTCCAAGCACAGCTTCATTAAACTCTCCTTGGTTCTCTTTCACTGTGTTAGCTATTATTTGGCGCATGAAGTCACCACTAGTCAAATCAATTTTACCTGAAAGTAGTTAACAAAAATTATTATAGTCGTCGTGCCATCAAAAATATAAAGCGCACGAAGAAAGTTGGGTAATTGTATTCGTACATTATGAACAATATAGATAGGAATGTTGCTCGTAAACACACGATAGATAATATTATTATCGTTACCTCCCAACGCAAAACCCAAACTGGTGAATAAACAAGAGTTGTCAGCGGGCACAACTTTACGTAAAATTAACGGTAATTCGTCTTTCATTTCCTGGTTGATGACGTGCCTTAAAACTTTGCTCTCGTTCTCCTCTTTGACCGCGTTAACACTCTCACTATCCGAGTCCACCTCGACAATGATTGTATCGCCCGACTTTACACCGGCCTCGCCGACGGAACAATTTAACGTTAGCATGGGTTTTGGCGGAAACCCCAAGAACAACTTAACGCTAGCCACTGGTATTTCGCTGAGCACCGACACCCGTTCCACCAAGTCAGTTATCTTGCAGGCCAGAGGAACTGTTATTGGGAACGTTCCCGTACGGCATTTCAGCCGTATCATAACGTCCGACATAGGTCAACTGCGTTTGTTCCAGAACGGCATAATACTTAAAAAAAAAAACTGATATCGATAAAAAAAACTACGCTAACATGTATTCCTCGAGCCTCGATAGTCGATATCGTGAACTACGATTACATAGACATTTTTATATAAAAAAAAAAAGAACGTAATTCCCCTTTAATATATACATATATATATATACAGATGATAAGGAAATACGAAGATATCATCAAAGAATAGATTAATAACATGATATCACGTTATTATTAACGTTGTTTTAGCGTAACGAAAATTAAAAACGTTAGATAATACCGTATGCAGTGTGACCAAAACCAACAACTCGTATTCGAAAAAACGTAGACTAGTCGACTTTTGGGTTTTAAAAATTGCGCCAAAATATAGTATGGTCGTATTATCGCGTTCGTAAAAATACGTTTAATAAAAACGCTATTTTTGTACTACTTACGTGTCCATAACTTTTATGGTGTAGTCGGAGTAACTTGATTTTTTTTACTAAACACTGGTCGTGCATCTGCGCAACAACAATGTTCATTATTTTCCGCCAATTTCGTCATTAGATAGCCATTTCATTCTTTAAGTTTCCCAAAATCGTATCTTTCGGTCATTTTATTTATGTTTCCTGTTTCAATCAGATTACGGTAGGTATTAGACGTAATACGGTTATTATCGCGAGTTAAAGCTATAATTATTTAAGGTAAACAAAATAATTACGCGACAAATTTTTCGAAAGTACGTTTACTAAAAAACTGGAAAACAAACACACTCGTGAAGACTTACTGTAAAACTATCGAAAACAAAATTGAGAAACTGACTGAGTGTCGACAGTTCTTTTAAGTTATATTTGGAAAACGTTATATAATTATATCGACGTTCAATAGTAATGTTTAATATGTTCGAACGAGAATTTCTATCGATTTTGTTTTTAGTAATTTTCGGTCGAAACATTCAGCTCATTGACAAATATTTCCACGTTTGAAATGCTTCAAGAAATTGAAACGATACATTCGAAAGCTAACATTTAACACATTGACAGCGATTAGGTTATGCATTTTATAAATAAGACAATATGATAGTAAATGACAAGATATTTATTATCATTATTAAGCGCGATCTAGTTAAGTAAATACGTAATAAAACATTGTGGATTGTTTAACATCCGACTCGTTTAAAAAGCTATTAATATTTATAGTTGAATATTCCTCCTTAACAGTAGGGTTATCGAGTTAATTTTATTATTTTTTCAATTATCCTATGTATTTAAACAATTTGGAAAATATTTTCTTTTACTTACAATAATTATTCGCAATTAAATAAAAAACACCAAAATGGAAATATATATATATGATTTGGACATTTGTATAGTTCAAAATTTGTAAGAACATACCAAACATAAAATTAAATATATATGTGTAAATTAATTGTGTATATATATATATAATATTTTCATAATTATATTGTAACTAAAGGCATAAATAGAATTTTAATTATACAATGCGTTATAGTCTAGTTATTAATTATGTAATTAAAAGCGACAAAAATAATTATTTATAAAATCTTTATTAAATAATAAAATCATATTGTTGTAATTCCAGTAAATGGTTTGGAATGTAAAACTAATAATATTCGTATGGCTTGTAATTTATTATTAGTACTATATGCTTCTTTATACTTTTCTATTTTAATAAGTCAAATATAAATAAACGTACATTTTTATCATAACATAAGTTTGTTCAAGTATTAAATATTTAACCCAAATAATAGAAAAATCAAATAAACTTAATTTAGTAGGTAACCATATATATTATTTACAATTTAACAAAACTATTATTTTAACTATAAAATAGTCGATAATAGCTACATTAAGTACAAAAAAAAAACGTTTAAATAAAAGAAAAAGGATTAATACGTAAATTATAAATATAATTAAACGTTAGAAATATACGGCACTAAAGAAATTTACTTTAAAATACTTTTGGAAATTCTATTATATATTTAAATATTATATATGTATTTGGGTACTATATAATACATTATAAAATAAAACGAGTAATATCTTTTTACGACACCAAATAGAAGTTATTATATATTATTAATATGAAATCTATTGAACTAAAATTAAAACTTCTTTAAAACGTAAATAGCCATTCTCATTGTGGGAAGACTATTGAGAGAAATTTAATACACAAAAAATATATAAATTTGATCATACGTTGTACGAACTGCATTACACATTTCTTTTACATATTATACTAACAATTATATAAAACTAATTCTAGGCACAACTTTTCAACAATTTTCAACAAAATAACAAAATTTTCTACTTTAATAATTATTAAAACATATAAAAACAAAAACGATCATAAATAAATATTTTGTTCAAAATATAACAAACAAATTCTATTTTGATAATTATAATGGATTTTGATTTTTCACAGCCTTATTATTGTTATTATTTAAATACAAAAATCAATATACTTCTCAATATATATATATATATGGCATTATAAAGACATCATTATCATATTAAGAACTTGCGTAACTTTAAAAAAATAGGAAAGCAAAAATCTTAATTAAATCTTTTGTAACATAGTTAAATTTAAAATATCTGGTACTTCTATGTCTTCTAGTCGTATATTAGAAGGATGAAATGGAAATGTAATTGGATATACGTACTTAGTATCCATTAATAGTTTTTCCTAAAACAAATATTCAAAAATGTAATTTATAATTTTCAATATCAAATTGATATAATTTTTTTAATGTAAAAATACATTCAGGTTAAATTCACTTTTTAATAATGAGTAATTACAAATTAGTAAAATATTCCACTATCGAGAGAAAATATATTTTCGGTAAATTGTAAATAATCATTTAATCCTATGCTGTTTACATAAATAGAGAAATAAAATAAGAATTTTTATTTTTTATTTCCATCATATGTGTATTAAATAAACTTATTGTAAGAAGAAGTCATTACTAGATTTAAGATCAGAAATATTTGACAAATGATATATTTTTAACGTTTAATCGTTAAATAGTTATTCAAACGAAATTAACAAATAATTTTCTTCTTTTTACGTTTAATATTAAGCCTATTGAGTCTTTCATTTAACTTAGAACTCGGTGTTGATTTTCTTAAAAATAAATTAGATACATTGTACATATTAAAGTAATTAAATAACGGTGTTTAAATATTAATAAAAATTAGTAAAGATTACCTTATCTTGACATTCTGGTCGTTCTTCTAACTTATCTTTAACTTTTCTAATAAACTCCATAGATATACGTTCCTCACAATCATCAGTAGGCTTAAATGATGTTAGGAGTTTAATAATCTATAAAGCCAAAATAATATTATATTAACATTTAATAATACATCGTAGCGTTAAAAAAAATAAATTGTTATTATTTAATATGTATCGATTAATATATTGTTCATGTAAGAAATTGTTACGCAGTCAAGTTCAAAATGTGAACAATTTGTATACCCGAGATAAATAAAGTTTTGTCATTTTTGAAAACTTTGTAAAAAGCTCATAACTTATAAGTCGTAAAAAATTTTAATAACCTTAAAAATACTCCGATAATTAGAATTGTGAAATATCAAAATATATGTATAGGAAAATAATTAATTTTAATTTTTCTATTTTGTTTTTGTAAATCAAACACAGTAAAAATTAAGGTAATTTAAAATTATACACATTTATTTTTATCGAATTCAATTTTACTTACTTGATTTGCATTCATTTTATCACACATTTCACATATACTGTTGACATCATCATCAGTTTTCCTTGCTTGTAGTAGTTGTGATGCTTGTATAATTGGCAATAATGTGTTCACAACATCTTGCGGCTATATTTATATATTACATTATGTCCAAAATATAATTTAAAAAATCGATCAATTGGAAAAATAGCTAAAAATACTTACATAAGGTATTTTATCTCTTATCCATTGTTCAAGATGTGATAAATTAAATCGAATTTGCATACCTTTAGCCCAATAACTCAAATCCTTACGTAGTAAAAGATTATTCAACGCATTAGCACATATGAAGTAGTAGAGCTTAAACAAAAAGTATAATATTATTATAATTATTGGAATTTACAAATAAGAATCCAAAACCTTACTTGTTTGAATATCTGTACAATAACTTCTTGATCAATCGCATGAGCTACCAGTTGACTGTGCATAGCGTTTAATTCAGTTTCCAATGTATTTGTGGTTGGACTGGTGGGTGATTGATTCAATTTTAATGAACCTACGCTACGTCTCATGTTTCTACCTATATCAATGCCTAATGAATCATGTTCTAATAGAGCTGGAACAATCAATGTCCTTATGCTGTCTTGCATTTTCTGTACTAACTCCTAATAAAAAAATATGTATACATATTTTATATATATATTTTTAAATTATCCACAATATTGCTTAAATTTTTAGATTTGATAATTTTTTATTACATATTTTGTTTTCTACAATTTAAAAATTGATAATGATTATTATTATTAATCGTTAAATGTGCAATAAATTTAATGCATAATATATATATATA
>JAIPRN010001162.1:0-52843 GCA_025469175.1 Geopemphigus sp. TES_GeoC_2020
AAAAAACAACCGTCGGTATATACAAAAAAAAAAAAAAAGCGGCACCGTCGGTAATTAATTATTTCGCCGATTTACCTCGCCTTTTCGATTTTCGAAAACGTCGTCCGTATAGCCGGAAAGGTTCGAAACCCGTACGGAATTCGCGGACGACTTTCTTTTCCGTAAAGCCAACGGATTCGGGCGATTCCGGCGGCACGGTTAACGTACTGAAAAACACGTGGCCAGAGCGAACGGGGTTTTTGCGCGTGGCTTAAACGCCGGCGGCAATATTACGCGTTCACAGGTTGGGCGTTATTAGCGTTTGAAGAAATGACGCGACGGCTGGGGAAACACGAATTCGTGTCCGTTTAACCGGCGACGGTTCCGAAACGGACCGAACTTGGTCGGGAACGCGGACGGCGATAGACAATTACGCCAGTACAATTGCGCGCGTTCCCGGTACAGATTCCCCGACCAAGTCCGCAAAACCGTTCGCTCCATCTACGGAATACCACCGCGGACGGTAGCGCGCGGTAAATTGATTCGGAGCCGATCGCGCCGCGCCGACGAAAGTGGCTCGATAATAATTCCGACCCCGGCGCGGGTCACAATACGGTTATATATATATATATATATATATATACATATAACGCTTTTATCGAGGAATTTATTAAAAAATAATATTATTTTCACGATTGATTTATCGGACGGATATAAGAAAATGAAAAAACTTTTACGGAAAAGACGGAGGAACGCGTTGAACGCGCGGAGTTATGGGTTTAATTTACATACCATTTGTAAATTTAACGTCCGTAGATATGTCTAAACGGGGGTGCGTACGACTTCCGGACGACCCGGTTTCCGATATATATATATATATATACGCGTATAATCACGAATCTCGTCGTATATTCGCTATAATATATCCGGAATATTATTAACGAACGATTTTTTGTTTTTATCGCCCGTTATTCGGACGATATCCGAATTTTTAATTAAATATTTTCGCGCGGCCGTACGTCGTCGGAACGTGGACGGACTTGTTCGAACCCGACGTTTTTACGGAAACGCGCGTTCGCCGGCTACGGAACAACAACAACGGTCTCGTGTTTACCTCGGCAAAATGAATCGTCGTTCAAGCGCCGGTATAGGCCGGTGACGAGTTTTATAAAATAAACTTCGATCCGGCCGAAGAATCGGAACACGAAGCGTACGGGCGCGATGTCGTCGCGCAATCGATAAACGATTGATCTGGGCACACCGCAAAAACACCTCGCGGTAATAATATATGCAAACAAAGTTGATGGATGTTCAACGAATTTGACGCGCCCCGGTATTCAGTCACGTGCGCTATATATATATATATTTTCCCGGCCATCCGACAACGAGGTCGCCGGATAATATCGTCTAAGCTGACGCGACACCGTTGTCGTTTCGCCGCGTAAATTATAATTAAGGCGACGTTATAACACGCGGCGCTAACGAAATTAATTTTATCGCGTTATTCGTCCCATAGCAAACGGTCCCCGCACGTTGCGCCCACTAAATCGCGAACGCCATTATTGTACACACACATAATAAGTATTACGGTAGTCGAATTTTAAATTTAACGTTCAGCTCGCGAAACGTCGGAATACGTATTTAAATATGTTGCAAATACGTAGTAGGCGCGTTGACGATAATTTCAACGCGGAACAACGTACAAACGGAGTTTAGCGTAGTGTTCGGAAAAATAAATCCGAACGGCGTATAATATTCGACGAAACGTTCGGCGTCATTGGTATTTCGACGAAACGTTTTTCAATTCCGGTATAGTTTCTGTATGTGTATGATAATTACGCGTAATATGAAATTATCGAGCGTAAATTATGTACGCGTTCCGAGAACGGATCGTAACGTATTATTTATAAAGTTAATAAATTCTTCGGACTAACGAAAACAAAATCGCGTTTTTAAAGAAACGAGTTCTCGTTTCGTCCGAACGCTTATAGGAGAGCAAATATAACCAACGTAATAGCACGTACCGGGTATTGGACGCGCGACGTTCGCGGTTTAATCGAATTCGAAAAATTTCTTATAAAATTATTTACTTATAAATACGTCCGGGGGGGAAATATTAGCGTAATTGAAAACGCTAATATCGAACGTTTCTCGCGTGCATAGGTACCAAATGCGCAAAAGTCGTCGGAGTCGGTACGGTTTTTAAAGTCCCGTCGAACGTCTGACGACGATTATCAATAGTCTTTCGCAAACGTCGACAAAACCGTACGATTGCCTGTAGTAACGTGTCGTACAATACGCGAGCACAAAAATACGAAATTACGCCGCGCGGATGTTTTCATATCAAACTAAAGCGCTCCGACGAAATTCAATATCACTCCATATTGCCGTTAGGTCGGCGTGTACTTATGTTGCGGGGGAAACGGAATATTCTTATTATCCGTTTTTATTTCGCCACAGATACGACGGCGCGAGTATTTTCGTTGAAAATAAAAATGTCCGCCAAAATTCTACGAACAATAAACGTCCGTACACGTTAAATTAACGGGAAAACCTAAGCCTATCAAACTATGAGCGTTCTAAGTACGCGAATATATTGGTGAAAATATGCGCTTATCGAACGAACGAGAAAAGTCGCGAGAGCGTTATAGTTTTCCGGGTTTCCGTCGACTATTAAAAATAATCGCTCTATTTTAAGAACTGCAAATCGGTCACGGGCGTCGATTAAATGTATCGTAAACACCGACGCTAAAAATCGTTCGACCCAACTATTCGATATTTTAATTCGGTTTCGTTTTTTTTCTTTAATAACGTATAAACGAAAAGTTATTTCGAAAACGGTTTCGTTAACGGGTGACCACGGCAATAAGAATCGGATAGGACGAACGTAATGGGAATATGAACCTAAAATCACGTTTTATTCGTTTAAATCGGCGAATAAATAGGTTTTACGCTAACCTAGCAACTTGGCTAGACCGAAGAAACAGTAAATACGCGCGCCAATTATAAGCCAGGCTTTCACTAAACTCGGGAAACGGAAATAATTTTCGTTCGTTTTCGCCCGTTTCGTTCGTTCCACACTTTCGATCGGTATTTTTACTCCCGTCCCTAAATTGCGTGGCTCAAGATCGACTATTGATTTCGATCGTGGGTTATATTAATAAATATTTCGATTCATGGGAATCTACCCGCGTTCGTTTTTAAAATTCCGTTAATATTTTCCGAATAATAAGCGTTTATATTTCAAACACGTGGAGAGAGAGGTAACGTAAATAGATATTAAACATTTACCATCTTAAAGACGCTTCGTCGTAAATTGTTAGGCCCCGGTAGTTAAAAATATACTTTCCGGTTGTAACAACCGCTACTTAAAATCTAGCAAATACAAATTTATTATCGTCATTAAAATACGAGTACGATCATTAGCGCTGAATTACACAGAAGCCACTCCTCTGAGCTGTATATATAAGGCAATCATATTGTATAATAAATTGTGAACGACCGCGACGTTTTCGAAGGATTAAAAAATAAAAATCGAACGCGATTCGCGGTATTCGCTTCGAAAGGAGAATAATAGTTTTTCTGTTAGGTATTTACACTCTTCGTACGAGACGGTAATTATTAATATAATCGAGTAATCGCAAATCAATAGTACTTCGATAACTACAGAGTATAATCGCAAATGTATTTTGTTTTTTAGGACGCGAAGGCGCTGTAAATACGCTATACTCTCATAAACCCTTTATCGAATTTATAAATAACAAATTTTCTCAGCCAAAGCGTTTTAAAACGTTACGTCGCGTATAATATCGATACATTATTATCTATACGCGCGTAACTTCGTTTCGCGCACTTGGTTTATCGTGGTTAGCACGTTTGCACTAATGCACTAGATAAGTCGCGACGTAATTACCGTTCGCTATAGTAAACATCGAAAAACCATTTTTTTTTCCTCGGTTCGTCGCGGTGCTTTCAAATTGAAACCGATAATGTATTCTCGCGCGAATTCGTAATGGCCCGACATTAGAGCCGTGTTTATATTACGCGTATATTACGTATCGTATTCATAAAGACCGCCGCTAGTCGTGTTTAATACTGGAACAGTTAGGCGGCTTAAAAATGAAAAATGTCGCTTTTATAATAGCGAGTATTTCGACGAGTCGCTGGGCAACTTCGTTAGCCCGCAAGTGCACTCTAGTGTAGCGCCGAAGATATTTATTTTAGCGACGGAATTTCACGAATTCGATTAAAACCGCAGGAGCCGCGTGTACGTTTCATACAACGCGAAACGTGTACACCCTCGCCGAGACGACGGCGCGAAAGAAGTGTTTATTGAAGTCGGTAGTTAGCTCGTATATTAATTATGTACCCGATGAACACGTCCCGAAAATGATAACGATCAGCCAACAATATTACGTGGCGATGTAGACGTCCTTTAAGTTATTCAGGGAACGAAATTAACGTATACGCGTAAACTAAAACGCGCACGGAGTGAATTTTAAAAACTGGGTCCGACTTGTTTTCGCTATCGAAAGTCATTTGTACGGGATTAAAATCAATTCGTATACACGATACCGGTGGCTAATCGTTACTTATTTCGAGCGTATTAGATCCCCAAATCGAACAATAACGTAACGAAGACGTGTTGTTTGAAAATAATCGGAGGAAACGACGGTTTTTTATCCGCGGAAAATTCGAAACGAAAACTAAATAGTTACCGCGCATTACCGACCATATACAGACGAACAATTGTAATTTTATAACCGTCCCAACCGCCGAGAGGAAAACAATTAATAAATCCGCAAAGAAACGTACGCCGCTCAAAGACTTTTACAGACTTTTGTACCGCCAGGCCGGATTACGATCAATAACGTAGCGATATAATTAAATTCGTCGCCAGACGTGGGTATAGGTTGGAAATTTCAATATCAAAAAAAACGACGCGAATAGATTTGTCTACGGTACGAAAACTGTAATTTAATATTTTACCCTATTCATAATGTGGAACATGTAAATTTGCTATTATTATTCAAATATATATAGTGTCAAATTGCTTTTTCTCTCTCTATATATATATATAGTGTGTGTGTGTATAAAGTTTAGATGTTAGCGTATAAAAACGAAAAGCGTAATAAAGATATACCGGTGAATTTTTTTCCGTACAATGAGTGAACGTACAAAACGAATAATAGTTTGAAGAAAAGGATACTTTTAAAAAAAAAGATACGTAAAGCAAACTTATATAGAACTTTTTATTGTTTACATTTCTATTGTCTTATAGTTGATTATTAAACGTGTGTGTTCGTTTTTTTTTTTTTTTTTTATAAAAATCCCGTTACGTTTAGACGAAATCGGATTAAATATATTTGTATTACGTATAGACGTCCGAAAAAAGAAATAGTCGAATTCTTGTTAAGTTCGGGGTTGGACGCGAATTTCCGCAAGTAGAAATATTGTTCAAAAGGCTAAAATTTAATTTCTTTTTCCCATAGATAATTTACGTATACGTCGCTGAAACAGTTACATAACGAAACGATAGACTTGTCGAGTCGGATAAGTGCCGAAATGCGTTCGTATTATTTACGCGGACCGCGTCGATAATATTACGACAATACGGTTGGAAATATTTCTAAACAACCGTCGTCTACACTGGACGCATATATCGGGAGAGCGACTTTCGTTTCGTTTATAAATTAAATAACGCAACGTGTACTACTCGCGTTGGGAATAATCGTTTCATTTTACGGGCGTTCATTAGACGAAGATGATTCCGTTTATTTGTTATACGGATCTTCCCAAAGTTTTGAACGCGATAACCTTAAATTCTAACGCTAGGCGTTTAGTTTTTAGACAAGTTTCACTTTATAGACAAATAAATGTAAACGGGCGGTGGTCATAAAACCGAATACCTATCCTTGGAAGTTTTTCGATCAACCGTATACGCACGCGGAAATATAAATTAAAAAACAACGCGTAATAAAAACGCGACGTTTTACTCGCTTTATGCGTGGGAATATTCGAGTTCGAAACTAATTATTATCCGTAATATATTTTATATATTCCAACGATCGTTGGAATTATGTAAACGCTAAACGTTATCGCGTTAACGAACAATAATAATAATAATAATAATTATAACGTTTTAACGGAAGTAAATATTATCGACATTTTATCGTTGAAAATACAAAACGTTTAGGAGGTTTTGACGGTTTTGTGCGTCGACGGTGTGCGGAATCAAAGGGACGTCTTAACCAAACGCACGACCTACAGCTATGCAAACCGCGTAAAATACAATTTCGAAAACGGTTATAATAAAATCGTTCCGAGTCGCGAAAACTATTATAAAGTTCTCGGGCACACGTTTCGGAACTATATTCAGTTTACGTCATTAGAAGTCGGTCGGTTCTATACTTTTTCGATTAACGGGAAAGTAATTACGCGAACTGACTAGGGTAATTTAATCAATCGGATTACGCGTGTTCATATGAAAATCGCGCGCGGAAAAAATACGGACAATTACGATAGTCCGTTTAATATGGAAATACTCGCGGACGAGTTTTCAATTTTTCGACTACACAACGAATGACGTTATTTTCACGCTATACGTTCGGCAGTCACACGTTTAGTCGAAACGCCAAACACGAAACGTTCCCTTTATCGGTTCGTACGCGCGTACGCCAACGGTCGTACGGTAAACAATTAAAACCGACGGGCTTTTAGTTTAAAACTGCGTTCTCGTCGTTACGCGAGTAAATATACACATTTTCGGGAACGTACGTCCGGGTATACTTGCGCGACCGTAGGTTCACGCGAATACGATGAAATATTAACGAATCGCGCGCGCGCCGAGAGTTAATTCCGCTCGACTTTACGCTATAACACTACGCGAACCATAATCGCGTACACGTTTAATATTCGCGTAATATACACGCGTGGAGGATTTAGGTTAAGTATGGATTTTAGCGCACGACGAATTCAATATTTATCGTCGCGACGCGAAAGCTCATTACGGGGAGCCGCGTCGTTTCGAGGGCGCGCCGGTCCAACGTATAGGTTATATAATAACGCGGTTTTTATACGGGAACCGACTCGCGCCGAAAGTTTCGGAAACAGATGTTATACGCGGCTGCTACGAGAAATCTCCGATTGCGAACAGTTCGAACACGGCGTGTAGTACAACGCGCGAAATAAAATACGAATTAATGTTTCCGCCGCGTTCGCCTTAACGTCTATAAAAATATTGGCCGGGCTGTTGTTTGCCCGGCGATATTTCGAAAAATTGTCGTTTTTTTCCGACGACGGTTCCGTCCAATCTATACGCCATTATTTTTATGTTCTCGTCCCTTATATAACGCTGGCACCGAAATGCACCAGCGTTACGAGAACGCGTACCTTTTACGGGTATTGGGACTCGAAATTAGATTGTCGTTCGGTTTACACCGAATTACTAATTGATATAATACATAAGAACGAACGAAGAATTAATACAGGACGCTCCGTTCTTCCGTCACTATACGACCGTCCGCCGTGATCGCGAGAGCTTTTATAATCGTCTAGCCGTTGGTATCTCCCGCTGGCCGGGCAGGCTTCTCGAGCTCGGCCGCTACCGCGGTCACGCGGGCCGTTTGTCTATTTACGCACATTTTTTAATATTCCCGCGGAATTCGATTCTCGTAACGAATCGTGTAACGCGCGTCATAGTACGCGGAGTACAACGCTTGTTCGTTCAAACTAGATCGATAATCTACGATTGCGAATTGTCGACAATGACGTCATTACGGGTACGCGCGCCAGTCGATCTCTCAAATCCGACAAGTATTTCCGACGGGCGCTTTTTCTAACCGAATACGTTTACAATAGTTTAGCGATAACACAAGCGCGCCGATAAAACGCCAACATTACGCGAAACGGAGATACGATTTCCGGGGGGGGGTGTTTTACAATTGTCGTAATCGTCGATATTCGGGTTTATTTCGTAAACACGAAACACCACGTGGCGAGGCGTATAGCTTTAAAAACATTTACCGAACATTTGTCGACTCGAATTGTTCCGTGTTTTGTTGGCCGTTAAAATATCTTCAACGCGATACGATCAAACGAAACGCGATTAATACGTTCGAATATGTACGTTTCGTCGACAATTTTTAATCCCGGTAGTCCCTTCTAATCGAAACGAACGTAAACACTATCTATTACGTAACGTAAATACGACGTGTCATTATTATTATGAAGGAACCGATATCACTGTTCCCGTTCAACTACTTAAATATGTGACCGCTACGAGTGATCATTTTTTACGAACGGAATCGTAAAAACGATTTTTTTTTTGTTTTCGTTTATTTATATTAGTTTATAGGGCGGTGCGGGCAAACATATAAGTGGCCATTCGAAAACTCGACGTTTACAATTGTTCGGGGTGGAGGATAATATAGTATTGAAAGTAACGCGGGAATAAAATTAAAAAAAAACCGAATAAAATCGCGGCCGATAATCGCCGGCTCTTAATGAAAAAATTCGTCGAACAGGGACGACGTATCGAACCATATTTGTTCAAATACAATTTAAACCGGATTGTTCAAATTGTGTGTGAACATATTAAGAGTTTATCGATCGATGTTCGTAATTTGAATATTTATTATATTTGTCGATTTAATTAAAAGCTCTGTATAAATCGTTAATTAATTATTTATACGTTAGACGGTATTATATACGTGTACCTAGGTGCGTGGATTTTTTTATTATTTTTAGAAGTACAATTATGATCGGCGCGGATAAAAGAGAAAATTATTCGGAACACGTTTTGATTAATTAAAATCTTTTTTTAAAAAGCGTCTAAAAATTCTTAAATGACATTTTATCGAATAAAATACGCTTTTCGCGATAATTAACATAAACTGATTACGGCGAGTTCCATAAATATTTATAATTACGGGTGTATCGTCGATAGCGCGGCAAAGGGATTATTCGCCGGCTACACGCGCGTCTACAAAATAGGTATACGTTTTTGTGCACGTACGTATATTCGCGTGTAAAATATCGACGTATGAATTCGCCCCGTGTTTTATTAATATACATTAAGCGAAATAAACGCGCAGACCTTTCCCGTAATAAAACGCCTACTTTTTTACGCGCCAGTCACGTGCATATCGACCCGATAATGTATAATGTACGTGTGTTCACTACTATACGCGACGAATATTTCGAACCGTTCGATTTTGTAACTATAGGATAATTATGTTCATAATCATTCGCCGTTGTTCGTATTTCCTCGTTAAATATTTTCGATCGTTTAAAATTTTCAAACTTATAAAACATCGCGTACTAAGTGAATACATACATACATATATATATATATATATGTACCGTATTGACATTTTTAATAATTTATCGTCGTTCGCGGGTACGATCGTTACGACTATTCGCCATATTCGACGTTGTTTTTCGTTTAATAAAAACGGACGGTACAATGACATTTGCGAACATGTCGCCGAAAGTGACGACGATATATTCCGCGAAACGAATCGAAATATTGTATCTATATAATTGTTTCGTGCGCGAACGCGTTTTAAAATATCGGAAATCGAAACGAATTTAAACGAAAATAACTTGGACCGAACTCCAATAACGTTCGTTAATTAGCGTAGTTTCGTTATAATACGTTTATAACTTCACGCGTGTTCGGCTGAAAATATAAACTCGCGGATTATGATTGAATAGGGCGGTAATGAAACGAAAATGGACGTAAACATTTAGTTTACAAACCATTATCGACGACGATCGTGTATTACTTTACGCCCGGCGGAGAAACTGTAGAAAACTAGACCGTCCGTACTATTGGAATTCCCGTACGATGTGTATCACATTTTTTTACGCGAAAAGTTCATTATACGTTTTAGACGATCAACGCTGTTCGACTTATAAGTCGACCATTAAATTTCGAACGAAAAAACCCGAATTTTTTTTTCGTTCGTAGGATCCGTTTATTTTTACTGTCTCTACTTAGCGCGTCCGGCGACGCCGCGCGAACATTGCGAATATCGTCGTCGCAACGTTGATCGAATTTAAAAGAACCGACGCGGGCGCCGTTCGCAATCATTTACGTCGTTACGAAACCGTAAAAATATTTCCACCGGGAAATTTCGCGACTTATCGGACGTATAGTACGTCGACAGGTGTCCGCAGGATTCAGACACGTTCGCGGGTTTTCCGATTTCCGTATTGTACGTTGTAACGTAACGGTTTCGTTGGCCAACGGACGGATCGAAACGGATGTTTTTCGATCGCGATCTCCGTCGTTGACGGCACAGTTAGACCGTACGGCGGCGGACTCGCGAAGTACCCGCGCAGCGATAACATTGTTGGGCGAACTCCGAAACGTAATCCGAACCGACGACCGATGATACAATTAGCGGGGCGTTACGCGTTTCAAAAAGGCCGTCCGAGGAAGAACGTACTCATAAAACGTACGTAAGTACGGCTAGAGGGTACTGTGTGAACAACGCGTTTTTGGAAAGAAGACCGTTAGGGGGCGAACAAACACCGGGCGTACGAAAACGGCGACGCGCCATTAAAGGCGTTTCCGGTCGCGGAGAAACGAAATTACCGCGCAATTATCGTCGCGCAACGAACTCGTCGAGGACGCGCGTAATAATCGCGTTAGCCGGCGGTATTCGTTACCGTAGGCCGGTCGTCGCAACGTTACGAAATGCGGCGGTACGCGACTCCGTAACCCGAACATTATGTCCTCCCAACGTAATAAGATTGTTGATTCCGGGCCGTGTCGTCGTTTGTGTTGCACACACTCGCGCGCCGTAGAGCCGCGAGGGATTGGTCGCTGAATCACGCGCGCGCGCCACCACTGCCCTCCCGGACGGCGGTGACTCGTTGCGCGGTCCCCGGGGTAACGTTCATTGTCTCTCGCGAACGAGAGTATTATACGTAATTAAGCCCCTTTCGGCAATGGCCCTCTTCCGCGTCTGAGTCGGACGCTATCCGAACGTTTTCCGAATGTTCGACGCGGTACGCGTTCGTACGATATATATATATATATGTACGACCCAATCCACACGTCGACACGTCGATCATTGCCGGTTTCCAAATTCGGCGGACATTCGCCACCGTACGTCGCGCGTATTGAAAACGTAACGAACAATTGTCGAACAACGTGTACCGTGTACGAATGGCAATCGCCCCTCGTAGCGACATTTGCCGAAACGGTTCACGACGATAATATATATATCGACGTTCGGTTGCGGAACGCGTTCGTACGGCCGTCTACAATATCCGTCGATTGGTTTTACTGACCTAACCGATTGACGGCGACGCGGTGCGCACCAACAACGACGACGATAATAATAATAATAATTATCGTAGCGAATCCGACTCGAGGGCGATAGGGCGCGTAAAACGGATATACGATAACGACGAACGCAATTAACGCGACGAAACGGCGGTTCGGTTGGCAACGGCGTCGAAAACGTATCTCCGGACACGTTACGCCGCGATTTTTGGCCAAAAACCCCGGAACGATAATACCTAAGTACCTACATATATATATATATACGTGTGTGGTACGATTTGCGACTTTTCGCGATAATGCTGTACGCGAATCACGTTAGCGGACGAAAACGGTCGTATTATTAATAGTTACTATTAATAATGTTCGAGCCGTAATTAATGTTACGCGGCGGCCGTCGGGTCCGGCTCGGTCTCAGATAGCTGGCCTGAGAGAGGGGGGAACCATTGTGACGAAAGTTGCGTGTGGATAGCGCCCGTGTGGTGCGTGTCCGGACAGTATCTCTAATAGTGACAATTTTTTTTGGGCTCGCGTTCTATTTTCGCGGCGCGTCGTACGTTAACGATCGAGTTGTTTGTAATTAAATCGGTTCCCGTCGCGACGTTAAATCGCTTTTCGTCCTATCGGCTCGGATCACGTGTGTTTGTTTCCGTCGGATCGACAAATAAATAAACAACGATAAATAAAAACAGTACGTTATCGTTTCGGCGGTGTACGGTTATATAAAAATATTCCCGCGGACCCGCCGTCGCGTTTTGTCGCCTCTCCTAAACGCGTGCCTGGGGGATATACGTACGTAATTTTTTCCGCGCGTTTTATTCGTTTATTAACAGCGAACGTTGTACGTGTCGTTATTGTTGGACGGAGACGCGCGTATTGCGCGAAATTATTTATTCCTAACGCGAAAATTGCCAGTCGTTCGGAAACGTGCGACCGGGGACGGTGGAACGTTTTTTTTTTATTTATTACACGCGTCTTCGACACAACCGTACATACACACATATATAACGTATATGGGCGAATTCTCTACGGTTAAATTAAAAGTCGAGCTCGAAACGACTTATATCGAGTGGACAGCCATTGTACGAAATACTATTGTCGCGATATCGAAACGCGTACAACGTAATTCGACGTTAAAATACGCGTCGAGTACTCGGAAATACGAAAAACGTGTTCGTAGCTTGGAATATTTTATGGCGCCGTCATATGCGTGTCCGTGCCGGAACAACTCGTAATTGTTTTTACGACATATTTACGGTACCGGAAATAAAAACAAATTTTACGTATTTTTCGGGGTTTTCGTTTGAACAATTTCCGCGAGATTTAAACGTTTCTAGTAACGTTAACATATTTACCATCTACACTCGCTAGTTTTACGGTTAACTAACTCGCTTAACGTTTCCGTTCAAAATACAAATGGCAACAGCGTCGGACGATACCGATAATGACTCTATGGTAACCGTTGACGGGATGGTGGTGGTAAATCGGAACGTTACGATTTTTCGTTTAAATACCTCGCGCGACGTACGCGCGAAATTCGAAAAAACAAAAAAACATAAAACACGCGTACGGAGAATAAAACTTGTTTCTCCTCTCCCCTCCCCTCGCCCCGGACCCGACGACCAACGCGCCCGATGTCCGGTCGATAGGGTAGCGGTGATACGCGCGGCGTTCCGTGCACCGCGATATATGGATTGGCGCGTACTCGACGCGGCGCGTAATTGATTTCGGACGTCGGGAATGGCGTAAAGGGTCCGGAAAATTTAAGGGACCAAGTCGGGAAGAAATTAACGCACGTCGTGTCACACACACACAAGGCGTACAACAAGTACGTGTAGGCCACAATATTCGTGTACACGTACGCGCGGGCGCGGCTTCGCGTGGGCGTATTATTAACGGAAAAGAAGCTTTTACACTGTACCGCGGTCCGGGTCAAAAGTAATTAAACAACGGTTTCGGGTTATATACGTATATACGTGTATGCATGTATATCGGGAAAAGGGGAAAGCTTAATTTTAACGACCGTGTACACGCGGGGCGCTCTGCGTGTATACCTGCAGTCCCGCACGACCGACCAAAAACCTTCGGCAGGTTAGGTTAGACACATAATAATATAATATGAACGGCGGCGGCGGCGGCGGCCGTTTAATTAATGCGCTTAAAAACTTACGTATTCGACCGGGTCGGCCGGGGAGAATTTCTTCCGAGGCGGATCCCTTTATCGCGCGAGGCTTTTGTCCCCGTTGCGCCGAAGACGCGCGTCGTCGTCGGTGTCGCGGACGTCTTCGTGTATACACACCCGGACGCTCGTTTACGGGCGCACATTTTCGCCGGGCGCTACGTTGTCGGCGGCACATTCACGACACGGCCGCCGTTACACGACGTTAACGGGATTTTCGTTTTTCCGAACGCTCCCGTCCGCGTCGTTCGCATTCGTTTACGGCGAAATCGTACGTCGGGCCGGGTATCGTTTATTTGTTGTACGATCGCGTACAAAATTGTACTCGCCGAAAATTGTTCGTATTGTCGTCGCCTTAACGGCATTGTACGGTATTCCGAATATTTGTAGATATTCCAAACGTCTACCGTTAAAACGATCTATTCCGAACGGCGGAAACAAATATCTTCACGCCTAATTTACGTAGTCACCCCGTAAATGGATCGTTCACGATCGATAAACGATTATCGTTAAAGTTCGCGTTTTGTCGTTTTCGGACGACATAATTATCGGGCGTCGTCGCTTTCAAGACGACGTCGTTTCGTAGATTAGTAACGTACGCGTAATTTACGACTTAATAACACATTTTCGGATATTTCGCGTTTGATTTCGTATCGACCGTATTTCGTTATTTTCGTGGCCACCCACGTTTAGCCGGCAAGCGCAACGCGCTTTCGAATTTCGTAACGCGCGCGGCTCGTATATCGCGAAATCTACGTCGGCCACGTGTATATTTATGCGCGTATATACATAGTAACGGAAACTGCGATTAATAACGGAAAAGTCCCCTCTCCCCCATCCCAAATCCCCAATAACGCGTCCGGAAATGGCGCGAACCGCTGCACTATTATATATATATATATATTATTACGTACACGCGCGCTCGTCTTCTACTTCTCCTGATTTCGAAACACCTCCGCCGCCGTCGGTTTATTCTCTTATCGGGCGAACCTTCGCTTTTGGCCGCCTACCAAAATTCCACCCTGCCCCACGCGTTTCGGTTAGCTCGGACGTTCGGGGGGCACTTTCTCCCATCTGCTCCCGTACCGACCGCCACGTGTCCGACGGACGTTGCGCGTCCGAAATATTTCATTAAATCTCTCTCTCCCCCCCCCGCGCGCCCGATTTGGCCGGCGCCGCGCCTCGAACATTCGCGTTCAGTCCGCCGCAACAACGATGACGACAATAACGCGCGCGCGCTCGGTAAAAGCGGGCGCAGGTACCAACGCCGGATGGTGAAATCGGTTTGATCGAGCGTCGGTAATCCCCTGCCCTCCCACACATACACACACACACACACGCACACCATCCCTGGCCCGGGTACGCCCATTTTTGACGCCGGCACCGCCGCAGGGATTTCGACCGGAACCGCGTATTACTGCGCGGCTGGCGGGCGCGCGGGTCCGTCGCGCGCGGACGGTTATTATATTAATTTCCCGCCGTCGCCCGTCCGCGCGTGGGCGCGCCACTTTTCCGCGACCGACACGGGACCGTGCGCCCAAATACGATCGAATAACGTCCATCCGTCCAGCGTACGAAAAGTCGCGACGGCAAATCATCGTTAATATCCTCCTACCGTCGTCGTCGCCGCCGCGAAGATAATTACAGCGCAATAGGCGACGTCGTTGTTGTTAACGAAAAAAAAAATAAAAAAATAGCGATTTTCTTATACACTTAACGTCGATTTTCTTCGTCCTCGAACGTTCCGTCGGTATAATAATGTTCCGCACGGGAACAACGCGTCCGATATACTTTACAACACTACGCGGAACGAGAACGCGCGTTTATTTGCCGTACCGTCGTAACCCGACTGAGTACGTCCGCCAAGTTGTCCAAGGTGGTCACCGGAATTTCGTTTACAACCACCACGCTAAACACGTTACCGGATTCGCGTTCGATATTTCGACCGCGGTCCCGATTGCCGTTGTTCAACCGACGTTCCGTCGGTTTATCGGTCCGTTACGAAAATCGCGATTACGCGCGCGTTCTACGAGTCACTGGCATATTAGCGACGTACGTCGTAACTCGTACGAGGGACGGAGAGAGACGATATTTTTAATTGACCACGCGCGGCCATTTTTCACATAAATCGGAACGTTCTTTCGATTCTAATTATATCGATACGACCTACGGAACACATTTCCAAAGCGCCTTACGTAGATCTCCTTAATATTTTTCCGTACGATATTTTGTATTGGCGGGTCGACGATTACGTTCAAAAGTGGTGCCTAAATTCGAAAAAGGTTTTTTTAACGTCGCTATTACTCACTACTGGAGCAATATCTAACTCGACGATTTTCACGATTTCACTAAAATAAGTAAATTTTCCAGAAAAAAAGAAACATTTTCAATTATCGTTCATTTTGTCGTCTTAGCGAAAATGTCGTTTTACGTCGTTTAAATATTAAATTTTTGGCGATTAAAATTTTTTCGAAACGTTCGTATTTTCAATTTAAAACTTTTCGTTATTAAGAGCGACACATTTTAAAAAAGTTTTTTTTTTAAATTTATTACTTTGTAACTAATCTTTCGTCCTAATATTTATTGTAATAATTAAAGCGTGTTAGGACCTTAATGCGCACACTGAATACCTATTATATGCTCCGTGGATAGAAACGTTTTTATCGATAATTTCATCATTTTTCTTCAAATGTCGTCTCTCGTTTAATATATATTTTATTTGACATAAAACGTTGTTAAATTATGTACTTAAAATCACATTGCTACGACCTATTATAAATACGAAACGTCAATAAAATATATGACAACACGCGACGTAAACCAAATTATTAATTACGATATATTAAAATTTAGTTAAAATCTCTCCTAAATATTCGATATCGGTATTAATTGAAAATTCGATTTCGGTAATTCGTTACACATCTATGGACCAAACGTTGGCCGAAATTGATATTGTTTTTTATTTCTTTTCGTTTCGAACGCCGAAAACGTTACGCGCCAATATCAAAATCCGTCTACGGCAACGTTTACCGAACCCGTAGCGTATCGGTTCGGTCTTCGACGTACGTATAAAGGAGGAAATAAGGCGCGTAATAACGGCAATAGTTATAAATAAACATCTCCCCGGACGTCTTGTATTCGTATTTACGTTTAAAAATAATAAATTATTTATTTTCCGCCGGTTTACCGCGTTCCGCGTAAGTAGCAGGAGAGCAAATAGAGGTTTCTCTTATTTTGCCAAAACGGCACAAAGGCGTTCGGTACGTTCCGTATAATGATCTAACACAAATGTTTGACACCACTCGTTACACTCGATCGTGGATAATATACCCGGTACGTATTCTATTTCCCTTATCATCATCCACCTTTCGGAGCGCGTTTTTTACGATCTTATTCCCCCTCGTATTTGTACTTGCACACACAAAAAAAACACACACGCGCGCGCGCACAATGTTATATCGTCCCTGTTTATATTCGACTGCGGCGTTTCAAAGTTTCGTATTATACGCGTACGCGTATTACGTTTGCAAACGCCGTGTAGTGAACAAACACGCCGGCGAGAGATTTCGTCGGCGGAAAAATAATAATCATTTCGATAATAAAAAAAAAAAAAAAAAATAATAATAATAATATAAAAGAAAAACGATCGAGGGAAAAATGTTTTTTTCGTCGGATTGAAATCCGACGGCAATAGTCGTTGGTATCGCTCGCACGATTCTCCTGTTGACAACGTCGCGCCGCCGTAGTCGTCAGCGGAGTTTTCCTGTTATCCACGGTTGATATTTCCTACCGGCGGTGTTTTTTTTTCTCGGCGTTTCCGAAAATAAACTTCGTTCTCAAATTACCTTTTGCTCCGCTACCACCGTCGTCGTTCTACTTTGATTTCCGTTATTTTCCCGGCGTATATAGTTTTCGCGTATTACGTAGATGACGTTGTGTGTGTGTGTGTGTGTGTGTGTACCAACGTGTACACCAGTGTGTACGCGTGCGCGTAAAAATCTGCTTTTTATCATTCAACTTTTACGAACGTATATCGTATAAATTCGAACCTTCGGAGCGAACCTAGAGTTAAATTGATTCGCTTTCCGTTCAACAGCCGTTGTCGAACGCGTTTACGTATTTATCCGCGTCGTTGTTAAAATTTTCGGTCTAATCTGACGACGATATCGACTCGTGCACACCACGGCCGGGATGAAACAATCGAATCGACGAAACGCGTACGCGCACATTTCGAAATTCGTATTTCGGGTATTACGGCGGAACGTATTTTCGGTTCGGCGATTATACGCGAATATTAGCCACACACGACGTGCCGTTAATTGGTACGTATTATTATTCGCACGCCGCGATAATAAGTAATATAAATAACGAGCCAATAAAAATGGATAAAAAAGCTAGATTCGCTTCGAGCATTAGTACTCGCGTATCCGTCGCTCTTCGTTCGCCGACGAAACGATAAAATGACGTCGCGGACCGACGAATAGCGAATTAATTATCGACCGTTATTCGTGCCACCGCTCATTCATACGCCGAGTCCAATACTACGTAATATATGTTTATTTCCGTCGACGTAACCGACTCGATTTATTTTAAACGGATTCGCCCCTAATATTTTTACCGTCGCATTCGCCGTATTATAATGTACACGTACTTACGATCAAAGTGCTTTTTCCTGTACAAATTGCCGGGCGCTCGCGCGTGTATAATATAAATATATGTAACGCCGGTCGGAATACGCTTGTCGCGGCCGCGTTTCGCCGACCGATTCGACCGTTAAAAACGTCCGATTTCTCGGCACGCTTAACGTGGCGTACGTATTAACGTCATTTCGATTCAACACGTGTGTATATATATATTAGAAATCGAACGTCGGGCGGAGTGCTCTTTATACGCGACGGTTTTTTTTCGATACAATTATAAATATACGAGTACGTAGACAGATATACACTCGGCTTTATAGTAATTCGCCGTAAGTGCCCGTCGTCTTCCGGGTAAACGTTTTCCCGTGGACGTTTCCGCGACGTATGTTCTACATACCCGACGGTAACGCCCGGACATTTGCTCAGCGGAAACCCGTTGACGCGACGCGTCCTCCACCTAATGGACTATTTTAATTGTTGTACGGCGACTGTGCGCGTCCGTTTCGTTACGCGGGCGCATTTGCGTGCCGGGTCGTTTCCAAACGCTACGTTAATTAATATAGCGCGACACGGTTTGGGTATTAGACGGACGACACGAAAACGCATTTGCTAACTACGTTGTCTCGTCAACGCGTCTTAACCAATTTACGCGCGCGCTCACACACACACACACATATATATACATGCCGAACAGAATGGATTCGTCGGTTTTCATCGAAAACGTTTCCCGTCGTTTTAATAAATAATCCATATTATTCGTATTGTCGGTAATAATTGTAATGAAAAAAGGCGTCTGAAAAATGCGACTCATCTACGGACTTTAAATAATAAATTGCGTTCGATCGATTGCGCGCGAACCGTTTATATTGATATCGCGTAACATATTCGCAACATACATCTTCCGTATATATAACCGTACTATATATATATGGCGCTGTTACGTTTCGAATCGTTCGTTTTCCTCTTTTAGTTTAATATATCGACGGTCGAATGGGTCCGCGATAACCCTCAATTTTGCCAAAAACGGTACTACGACGAAATACTAAACGCGTGCTGCAGATACCGGGTTTCGATCGGGCGTCGGTAATATTCGATATCATTTTCGTCGTTCCGAAATTTTACTTTAAAATCGCGAACGAATTTGGTGAGTAGTAGCGCGGAATAAGTAGCCACGTCGACGTGCTTTTCGAACGGCGGATTTTCTTTTCGGGGCCCATTATCACCACGTGTTATGTTAATACGTTCCGTTCGTCCATTCCCTTAGATAGCGTTAATATTCGTTTATTTTTTAATAAATATTGTACCAGCAATACGAATTACGTTTATAGGCGGTAATTTAGGGCGCAAAATTACGAAAACATATTTCGAAAATTTTTCGAAAATACGTTTTTGTCAACTTTTTCTAAGTTTTCGTCGAAACTAGCAATAATTATAAACAAAAAACAAAATGAAATCGAGAATACTGAATACGCTAATGTAAATAATACAGAAAACTTAAACGTCTATCGAATAGTTTATATTTCGGTGTTAATAATAATCAAACAATCATAAACGGCATACAGTAGTTGTATAACAGGTCCCGTTTCGATTAACCACAAAATTAAGAACAACGGTACGTGGAAACCGCCGAATAATAATTGAATATTTACGCCGAGTAAAAATAATTTCTAGGCCGCCAATAGAAATGATGACACCGATTACCTGAACAATCGTTTAGCGCAATTATTTCGCGTAAATTCGATATCGTATTGTACCGTGGTCAAATAGCGTAACATTCGATTCAAAAACAAGCGTAATATAGTAATCGATAAGTGTTTCCGACGTTCGATTCAAAAACGTTATTTCTTAACAATCGTAAAACATGTCGGCGTCACTAGTACGTTCAAAAGTATTCCTTCGAATTATCGTTTAACGACGACTCTAATTCAATTCGCTATATATATATACTAACACCTTATCGATTGTCCATCTATCGTTTCTCCACGCAAATCCCTCCGTGACGTAATAAATGTCCCCGTTTGTTGCGCTATCCGTTCTCTCGACTTCCGTCGTCGTTTTTCCTACTCCGGTTTTTCGGTCGGCCCGATTTTATAATTTAAACGCACGCGTTTTTCCCGTCGATAATTATCTAAACATCGACCGCGTGACTATTAAGTTTCGACGAATTTCCGACAAACAAAAACGTCCCCTCACGTTTGCGCGGATTACAATAATTGTGCGTGTAGCTTTTCAATAACGAATATATCCCGTGTATGCCGAAACTCGCGTACTTACGCGCGTAATTTATTTCCAATTCAAAGGTTACGACACGCATTACGAACTATATTGACGTAGTTCGGTTTTATCGGGCAATTCGAACGTCGCGTATTTAGTAAAATACTAGAGACGATAAGTTATTCTTCTCAAACCTTCGGAATAATCTCTCGAAATAGGGTTTTCGCGTACACTTACGAGAATTAAAGAACACACGCGATAAGACGCCCTGGAAATCCTAACGTTACCGCGTCCCGTTACGTCCCTGGACGTTTCCGGCAGACAATGTACGAGCCTTTTTCCGTATTAATAAATAAGAGAAGTCTGTACGCGTTTTTTACGAGAAAAAACGCCGTACGTAAACGTTGTCGTAGAATATGTTGGCCGGTATACGCGAAACGCCGTCGGGTCTTGGCGGAACGTTCACGATTTATCGTCGTAGACGATCGTTCGCTATTTCGAAACACCAATAAAATAACGAGCGTTTACAGTTTCGTTAATTTGTCGGAAATTACGTTCGCGTCAAACGAAAACCAAATAAACCGTTCAACCGTTGTCGAATAAACGACGACGGCTCGTTTTTACACTTGTATTTACTCAATCCACGCGGTATCCGTCCAACTTGTTAGTAGTTCAACGCGTTTCTAAAAAAATCCAAGTCTATTTGTACTATTCGGAACTCGACGACGACGGCGGAACGTCACGTCGTGAACGTATTACGACGGCGATACCGCGTGGCGTGGCCCACGTTGCCAACCGTTCGGCGTTTCGCCACGGTCGTTTTCAGAATTATTTTTGACGATCCTCCCTCCCCCTCCCCCACGACCGCGCCGGGGCTCGTAAATAAACTGTTCGAAAACCAACGACGGTTTTCGCGCGCGGCTTATATTTATTTTCCGTTCCACCGTCGAACGACAAATTACCATTAGTTTCGACAAGTTGCTAAAGTCGCGTTTTTACACCCTCAACGGTCCGCGGCCGGATTTCTTATTATTTATGGGCCCCCTTCCCGACACTATTGCCTCCTATGGAAATTAAATCTGCCACCGTCTCTTTCTCACGTCATTCGCACATACTCGTCAGCGCCCGCTTGTAGCGCGTTAATCGGAACCCGTTTTTCATCCCTGTCTGACAACACGTAGATTAGTTGTCCCAACGAGACCCTTCTTATTTTATTATAGCAATTATACGTATATACATTCGACGTTTAATGGAATTTAAAAATCCGAAGAACGATAAAACACGGATAATGCCGTGTCTAAATAAGCGTTTCTTTCAAACCACGGTGTATGCATATTAACTTGTTATACTAATCCAAGTATAAATCTATATACCTGTGGTACAAATGTTAGATTAGGTATATAGGCGAAGAAAAAGAGATAATTATCGATTGTACGTAATATAAATTATCGCTTTTAACGTACGTTTAAAGTACACGTTTACTATGGACGTGGAATTCGTAGTAATATCGTAGCGTCGGATATTTAACGTTTATGGAAAGTTATAAGATTTCTTTCGCTCGTTTCGTTCGCTTAAATTCTTAAATGACAAACGTAAAACGGAGCTCCAATAAAACGTGTCGTATTATTAAAAAGTCTTTTATCGATAAAAACTTATTTTATCGCGATTATTTTAAAAGCTTCGGACGTTGCTTATTGACCTATTTATATATATTCGTTATTAGCTAAACTACTCGTTATTGCAATATTAAAAGCCCCCTCCGCGATACTTTTATTAGAAGGTCTCGAGTTATTTAGGTTATTATTACAATAATAATACGAGACGTAATTTATTAATTTTTAAACATTTTCTCGTTCTTCGACTACTTCGTAATATCGCTATTTCATTATGCGTTTTGATAAAAGCGAAATAAAGTTACGGCGTTTTGATTGCACAAAGAATCTATACGATTTTCTAAATATACCGAGCCGTAATCAACGAAGCATAAAAGGAAAACAGTTTCGGTCGAACGAAATGATTACAAATTTAGTTCCACTAATATACGCAAAAATAACGTACAAAGAACGAATTTATAACGAACAATATATGTAATGTACGTTTAACGTTTTTCTTTTATTCCATCATTATCTATTTCCGTGTTCTTAATACTTTAACGTACCGAACTTTAATAAATTATTTATAAAGAAGAAATCTTTTTAAAAAAAAAAACAAAAAAATGTTCGTAACTTGTATGTTCGAACGGTAAATATTATCGTTTAAAAAATAAATCTAAAAAATGAGGTTTTACTCATACATGTAGTGAGAAAAAGTACAGTAATCGGTATATATCTATATAATGACGGAGATTTTAAATTTTAGAAGGATTTGGTCGTTTGATACGAAAATCGAAAGAGGATAACTTGAAGGGGCTTATACGATTTATTACAATCCGACGGGATTACCTCGACCAAAGTTATAAAGATATTTTAAATCGGACCGTTCCAAATAAATAGGCGCTATACTTCACAATCGGTCATCCATATAACAAAATTAATCGTATTGAAACAATTAAGCGATTACGTTGAATATATTGGCTCTCGCGTTAATATGTAAATATACCTATCTACAATATGGCGAATACCGAACAGATTTGCTTTACCGAGAAAACGAAAAAAAAAATTCGAAATGAAATACGTCGTGTGCGCGCGTTTCGTTCACTATATAAACTATCCTCCTACGACGCGGTATATTTTCCGCGAGTTGATTAATAATTAATTTTCGTTCGTTGAACGTAATATCGGGAAAACTAAGAAGACTCGCTTGATTTACTTAAGACAATTTTATTTTCGAACTTTGAACAATTTTATGTTTAAACGTTCGTTTCTGTATGGCTTTTATAGCAAGTATAAAATTGTAACCGCAACGTTACTTAGTCGAATCTCGAAAAAGTCGCCGAATTATTTTACTCAATCTCGAGACCTAGACAAAGCGCTTGATCGTCCCCGAATACCACCATTATACTCGACTCGTTCCGAGAAAATCCTTGGAATTTAGAAACGCGACAGTTTAATAAACGTTACGACGGAAATTAACGGAAATATTTTCGGTTACATTAATAAGGAGAGGAAAAAAGCGAACTCGAAACGTATTTCCGTCGTAATATGCTCGAAAACTGTTTTTCCCGGACTACCAAACGAATTTTTCCAGAAATCCGACCGTTGTTTCTCGTTCCCAAATAGAAGTATTTACGTTTGCTAGAATCGCCGACATTTCTAAAAGTCGTTTCGAAAAAAAAAACACGAGCGTACGAAAACGATTATGTGTTCGACTTACGAAAAATTATAATAATAATCTCCGAAAAGTATGGAGTTTAAAGTGTTTACGTGAATTCGAGCCGCGGACATTGCAGATGACGGTTTAAGTGGAACGCTTTTAGACGGACGTTTTAAAGTGTTATTATCATTCTAAATTTGAAAGAAACGATAAATCGTCGTATTCGAAACGCGATTCCGAGCTGTCGCTATAGCAGTAGTTAGTTCTAATTAACGGATATAACGAATATGGTTAACGAATTATACGTTAACAGATACCGTTGCCCGTTCGAACCGGCTATATCGGCAAATGTATTCGCGATTTTCGTGTTATTTTTTGGACGGAGGCTTTAAGGAAACTACTAGGAAAGTCGGTAAAAACCTTGTCGAACAAAGTACCGGCTAGATTCCGTTTCCCATCCGGGACGTAACGCGCATCGAGATCATCCAAGTCACTCGTTCTGTACGGAATAGTCGTTCGCGCCAACGAAATAAGACCGGCGTACTTACGCGGTAAGAACAATACGCCGATATAAAGCGCGTTATTATTGCGGGTAACGTCCAACACGCGTAGATACTATTCGCGTTAGTCGGGAAACAGCCTTGATACTGGTAACGCATCTTGGGGGTAATGTAACCCAGTACGTATTCGTAATTTTTCAACATTACGCGGATAATGCCGCGATGAACCTCTCTCTCTCGTAGGCCTTCGTCGCGTTTTCTCAGCCGAACGCGTAATATCGAAATTTAATACGGTTGTTCTGTTATTACCGTTACCGAAATTCCGTACGATTTAAAAGTCGTTAATTAAATAGTAACGCGACAGTAAATCCACGGCCGGTCGAACGAAAACGGCGCGTAATATTTCGTAAATTATTCGGGCGATAAATTTTTTTAAAAATTGTACGTAATTAAAGTTGCGAAGCCAAATATACGAGCGCGTATATTTCTAATAAACTTTCACGCGGCCCGGAACAATAAATAAGTACGATAATACAAATTCGCCGAAATAAAAATTAAAAACTCGAATTTAACGGTTTTAAAAAACGAATTCTGGACAATTTGAGGACGCGTGATTTGACGCTCTTATACAACGTCGGTTTTCGTGTTTGCCGCCGCCATTCGCGAAAAACGGCGATATTTAAATTTCCCGACGGTAAACGATAACGTACGATTCCGAACAATCGACGCGTTTGATTATTACGCGCGCGGCTTATCCGCTAATTTTGATTCATCGATCCGGTAAATTCTTCGTGCGCACTACTCAACGTCGCGGATAAAAGTTTCTCTCCCATATTACGTACATTTCCTAGGACGCGCGTATAAGGGCGGCTAATAAATCTCTTATCTTCGACGTTATAATTTACCGAACTCTGCACAACTAAATTACGACAATATCTTTCCGCGCGATATATTATAACGTAAAAATCGAACGAAACTTTCGCGTTTATGACCTAATATTTAATATCCGACGCGTCCGACGTTATTATTTTAAATAACCGTAAGCGAAATACGGAAAAATTAATCGTACGCGTTTTGATTTATTCGTTTTAGTATTCGCGAAAAATCCACTAACACGCTAGGGAGATACAGGCGTCGTCCGACGCGATAGCAATTAAAAGTAATTATCGCGAACGGTTATACAACGTTCTAACGTGTATATAATCGAAATAAAATGCACGATAATTGCGCGAAGTACTAAGAAAACGAAATTGCGTTTTTTACGCGACTTCTCCTTTTGTACCGTAACGTTCATTTGCCGTCCGAACGAGTAACGTACGGTGCGGGTATTTCGTTCCGTCGTACGAATACTTTGGGTATTTCGCGAGGTTCGCCGTTCGTACGACGAGTGGCGCGTACCGTTACACGTCTTTACCGAATTCCGGTGTAAACGGTACACGTTTTCGAAGCTATGCCCGAACAAATTCGGCATACGGGCGCTCGAAAATTACCGGCGATCCGCTGTTACGTGTAAAACACGCCACGAAAACGTTACGGATTTGTAAACGGAAATTACCTAAGCGACGATAATCGACCGTTACGGGTCACATTTGTCTTAGGCGCGTTCCGTTCGAATTTAATAGTTATTTTAATGTAGATTTCGTCGACGAGACGACGACGTTCGTGTGACATACGCGTATGAAATTCGTGACGAGAAGTTGTAGATTTTCGCGCACAGGCGGTTAGTGCGCCGGGTTGTCACGCGATTTAAAAATCGACGTCCCGTTCGAATACGTCGCGAATACTTCGGAAACGACGTAATTTCACGCCAAAGTGAACCGTAGATTCGGACGACTTCCGGTCGTTTTTCAAATCATTCCGGCAGTACATACTCGAATGTATATGAATGTATACGAACAAACGTTACATCGTGTACGTTTAATAATGTCGTTTATTTAATTCACCGACGCTTCGACGTCCGCGGGTACTCGATTACGCGGAATTTTCATTCGAACGTACAGTACGTCGAGTTTCGATTAATTAACCGGCGCCGTACGGCGCCTATAATATAATTACGGGATTACATTCGTCACGTAAAATGTGATTCGAAAGTCGTCATTTTAAACGCCGATTTTCGTTCGAATTAAACGAACACAAACGTTGCCGTTCGTTTTGTTTAGAAACGATCATTTTCGTCTTCTCGTTACGGACTAACACGTCTGTAGGGAATTGTGTGGCGAAAATAGTTTAAACGAGAAAAACGCTTTTCATTTAACGTCCGTATAAATTGTCCCGAGAGTTCGGAACGGCGAATTTATCCTAATAATTCGGTTCGCATTTGTAAATTATCGATACCCATTTCCTATTTTGACAAATTATAACGGTTTTGTTCAAATAAAAATCACCGAAGTAGAGTACGCTATTTTCGGATTACATTTGTTCGCCGATTAAAAGCCATTATCGAGCGCGTAGCTCTTTTAATAACGAACGCGAATGAAGAATCGCGATTATCAATAACGACTAAAGTCATTTACGAATATGACTGTGAAAAAAAATTATTCTAGACGTAATCTCGTATTTAGGTGATCGTTTCTTTTATTCTATAAACACTTTAACGTCGAATTTTTCAACGTAACACCGAATTTTAGAGTATTTTAAATTTACATTTGCTGTAAGTAATTTCTTTCTACGACGAGATTCTTATATATATATATACGTATAAATTATTTCCGATCGATTTTATTTATTTAAAAATATTATTACGTGAAAATGTTTTCGAAATTTTACACCGTGAGATATATACGTATATATATATTTGTATATTGTCCCGAATTGAATTCAAACAGAAATATCGAAATTTTATTTTCGTACAAACGACGGTATATACGAATAATAATAATTTATTTCGTTTCAAACAACAGAAGTCGTTTTCAGAAAAAAAAACAGATCGACAACCTATATAGAGTAATACTATTCACGATTAAAATACGTTTTAAGAATTTCAATTATCGTTCGTTTCGTACGCGTACACGGACTTGTACCGAAAACGGTTTTTTTTTTCGTTTTCCAATTTATTCGTACCTAATCATATTTTGTATCGACGAGAATCGATTAACGCGTTGTTTTTTGTTTCTAAAAACAAAACGTATAAAACGCGCGCGGAAACGTACGCGATATTCGTTTAAATCCTGTTCGGCAAGAACGGAACGAAACGATTCGATATATTCGAAACACTCTCGGCGAACAGTTTTCCCGGCCCACGAGTACCGGTTATTTCGTGATAAGCGAATCGAGTCGAATATGCGGCGTTTTCTTTTTGTTTGTTTCGGGTTACTTGTACCGGGGAGGGGTGAGTATTTAACCTACCGACGCCAAGCGCGAACATTGGAACGTTCTCAACAAATACTTACGCGGCATTTCCGTTCCGGACAGTGTGAACGCCGCTGTTAGGTCGGCGTTTAACGTATACAAACGGATACATTTGTTCACGCGCCCGAAAAGACCACCGCGTACGCATATATATATATTGTTAGAGCGAATTGGAGTTTATAGCGTGACAATACGCTTGCTGTTTCGGCCGTGTATAATATTAATATCGAGTATTACGCGCAACGGTAACGCGTACACGGACGTTAAGTCCACACGTACCCGAGAACGGGCGAAGCCAAACGATCGTTGTTAACGATTAACGTTGGCGCTTTCGTAGTCGGAGGCATCGGCGATAACCATACACGCCGGCGGTTATTCCGATCGCGTTCGTAATTGTTGTACATCGCCCGCCGCGTATTTATACGCTGTTTCGCGGAATACAATATCGTACACGCTATTGTTTTAACGCGAATCGTATTTTAAAGGAATACGATTAATTACAAAAAACTGGCGAGCGTGCGTTAACGATATTCGATTCTGCACGAGAACGTAAAATATGGAATTGCGCGTAATTCGTAAATTTCGCTTAAATCGATCGTCGCCGACAAATAAACGGATCGTCGTCGTTATTCGGCGCTCGCGAAATTAATTTGAAACATAATCGCCGAACCCGCGCGTGTTAGGTACCCCCGCAACGGCCGGTTTCGTTTCAAACGCCGACGTGTGTGGCCGCTAAAAGCGATACGTTTAGATTTCGTTCCGTGGCCCTCCTAATCTTTGTAATAACTACGAGGATCAATTTCGAAAACACTTCGTTGCTCCCTTCGAAAGTCGATTCCCGTACGCTATTTATGACGTGGCGATTGTGTGGACCGCGTGATTCGTTTTTCGACGCGGACGCGTTTCGGGAGGATAATTTCGTCTCAACAATCGTGCACTTCGAACGTGACGCCTACGCGTATTTATAAACGTCGCGGCACGCTACGTACCAAATTACAAGTCTATCGGCACTAGACGATCGAATACAACGAATAAAACCCCGCGAATTATTTTATTCGGTATTAATCGCGTAATTCGTTTTCAAGTCTCAAACACAATTCGACTAGACTAAAAGAATTCCGAGGGCTTTTTGTAAAAGTTCGCCTCGAATGTATATCGTTTAGCGATTGTAATAACAATACTCGTACGATTTCGCGAAAAACACGACATCCGGACGGCGTTCGCCGGCGATCGTAATAAAGCAAAAGGAAACGCTCGTTAATAATACGAATGGTGAACGGTATCCGCGGCGTACGGAATATTCTCGAATTCGTATTCGACTTAGGTCTGAGGAGCACCCGTTACCGATATGGAACGGTGTGCGCGCGTGCGTGCGGCTTATTTACGCTTATTTATTATAGCATTTTTCGCCGGGAACGACGGCACAAGGCGCTCGAACTTGTATAAATCGACGTCAAGCGACCTATAAATAATAAATACAGCAATTTCGACGGCGCGTCGAGGCTCGCGTATTTTTACGAATGTATACGCGCCGGCCGGGAAATTGATAAAAATCTGTTAGCTGTCTGGACGAAACGAACCAGGAAATTAGTTCCCTCCCTTACCCGCAAGGTCGCAAGGTCGAGCCGCGTGTTTATCCCGTTTATTACGGTAAACGCTTTATTGGCTCGGCCGGATTTTGTTCGTCATTTCTAACGGCGAATCCGCCCGCGTTAAACTAGCGAATTTCTGCGCGCGCCTTTCTAGAGGTTAGACGAACGCGAATAATTTACGTTTCGTCGAGAACGAAAGACGAAAATTCCGGCGTTAACGCTTTTGGTGGGCTTACAAACGTGTATATATATATATATTAACATTTATTTCAGTTACGAGCGTTTATTTTTTAAAATTCAATTTTTTTTACCGTATAGTATTTACAAATTCCGGCGACGGATTTTTTTTAAGTTATAATTATACAATGTTATATATTTATACACTTTTGCCGTATTTCGAATGTTCCTAAATTATTCACGGTCGAATTAAAATAACTTAGCCTCACTTCCGACCGTAATACGTTTTTAATTACTAACGACGTTGTCGTTTTCCTTTTTTAACGAAAAAGTACAAAGTTAAACGTCGCGACAAACAATCATTGTTCGCTCCCAATGTCCGAGATTATCTAAACGCCATATAATCTTCGTCGGACACACAGTGTCGAGTACGACATAGAAGACGCGAATATAAATCGCGTGACTGGCGGGCGCGCGCGTCTGTATTCGTATATTTATATCGAGCCGAATTAATTTTGAACAAAACCACGCGAATAACGCGAAAATATTTTAACGACGACGGGCGGTCGGCTATACTTACCAAAATTGTATTTGGATTTAACCAGTCGCGTGGTTATTGTACCAGTAGGTATCCATCCGATCGACGGCGAACGCGCCGGATTATATTAGTCCTGGTGAAGATTAAACGGTATTCCGTTTCGCGTCGAATTAAAAGCGCGTCCCGGTGCTCCGAGACGTTCGGAAGAAACCGATTTTCGAATTCCCCCCCGTGACAATTACACAATTACTCCTCCCTAGCGCGAGCTTAATTTTTAATACGTCCCATTATCCGCCGGTATCCGTGCCGTTGATTCTAATGGTCGGAACGAAAACCGAAAACGCTTTTTCAAACCTACGACCAGTAGTGCGTCGACGTCGATTCGACGGTCGACGGTTGAAGTACTAACTCATTCGGTACCAGCCGTATTCGACGAGGATCGAAACGTTTAAGCGTTTCCCGTACGAATGTTACTTGAAACCTTAATACGCCTGTACGTATCCAAAACTAGCGTTTAATTAATAATAGACACGCGCGTACAGGGATACACGATGAATTACTAATTTACGAACACGGCTATTTCTCTCGCTTTCACTTTATATATTTATACGCGCGTGTATTTTGGTAAATCTCCGCGGGATACGCCGAAAAATTGAAATGAAATTTACTTTTACGAACAGCACCCTAATCCGGGGCCGACGGGCAAAATGAACGGTATTTAAACACGCGGTAACCGTAAATTCGTGACGTATGTTACGCGCGAAATATCCACGGGAAATCTCGATCAAGGGCGGATTTTCGATCAAAGACTTTTCTAGATTGCCGCCGTACGAATCCGGTTATCGATATTTCGATCGAATCTATACGTGGCGCGAAAACGGCGTCGATTTTCGATCGTATCGAACATTCGTTTCGGTATACACAACCGGTAACGACCGAACGCGGCGTTTAATCGGAAAATCTACCGCCGCAATACCGGCCAAGGACCGAAGGCGGGCGAGTACTTCGGGTTTGCCAGAACAAAATCGTACGCGTACCGGGGCGATTTGTTTCGTCGGGTGGAAATGTAAAGTCCATAAAAGTGGATCGAACTCCGTCGAATTGTCGAGTGCGTACGTGTAAACACACCCAACGACGACGAGGAATGGCGGCCCAAATAGAGTTTGGAAAAAAGCGCGCGCTCGACCGTTGTAGTAACCGTTTTTAATAGAACGTTAACACGCGTTCGGATCGCTGCCGCAAACGACGCGTGTTTACGAGTACCGGCGAAATTCGGAACGACGTTTTCGGTTACTCCGAGCGGGCGCCGTTAACTATCGTGGCCATCGTATTCATCGTTCGTTGAAACGCGGTAGATAACGGTACGACAATACCGGCGAACGGTCCCCGCAAAAAGGGAACGGCGGGACGCGGCGAATAAAAAACGTTTATTGGCGCGTGAAAACGGGATACCTACCCCTATTTATAGCGCATTACCGTTGATAATGGAACTTGTTCGCCATTCAATAACTTGTATCGCGCGGTCGGAACCGTATTAAAACCCATTGTTTCCCGGAGACGATAGTCCCGTCCGCCAATTTATATATATATATATATCTACCGATCTATAATCGTCATATTATAACGCCGCCGCCGTCGTAGTCGTCGTCGCCTCCTCTTATCTGTGCCGGACCGAGGCGGTCGTTATACAGGCGACCCCGTTCTCCAATAACAAAAGATTATTATTATTTTTTTTTTTCGTCCGGAATCCCCCGTAAGGATCATTAACCGCGAATTTCGTCCGCGTAATAACTTTTAATGATCTCGTTTAGAAACCCTCCGACCCGTTGTCGCGCGCCCGCGTCGCCCGCGACATTCGCGCGCGAACAGTACGCGCCGGTTCGGGTACGCACGTTATATTACGAAATATCCGACCCGCCGAGATTGGGCGCACACGAATACCACCGGCACCGCCCGTCCCGGCGTTATTATCGTTTATACACGAAACTCCGTGCGAAGCGACACGGAAAACGTGTCGGTTCTACGCGGACTTTTCGGTTTTCTACGGTGCCCCTCCTCCCTCCCCGCCGTGTAACCGGACGATGATGACACGCGGTTACTACGCTTTCCGGTAAACAAGTTTATTCGACAACGACTAGTGCCGCAGAAACGGATTTCAAAACGACAATCCGGCGTAATTTTGTGTCCACGTGGCTCGATTTTCGTATTATCTAAATGGCCCCAGCGAACTTAATTATAATACGACGTATATATTCGTCATATTTATCGCGCCGATCGTAATCCAAACGACTTGTTCGCGCCGATAACTACGGCGCTCCCGGCTCGTTGTTACCCTATTATTATTACGACGTGACGTCTGTGAGTGTAGACATTCCGTCAGTTTCTCGTAAATTATTCGTAACGATCGTCTCGAAATGAATTAGAAATCTATATAGTAAACGCTCTATGGTAACTGTCTCGGCGGTAGTATATATATATAACAATATCGAAGCAACAGAAATCCGTCAATACTTCGTACACGATCGATTATATAAAGCGATAATATTATACATTATTAAATATTATTCACCGAAACCGATCGGATTATTCGGAATTTTAAGCGAAATTTTCGATTACGATTCGGTTCGGGCGTGCAATGACCAGATAATGACTGCCGCGTTACCGAAACTTTTCGAAAGTGACGAAAACTTAATTCGTACAATCCGACACGTTGGACCGGAAAACTCCGGCGTTTCGATTATAACGAAAGGGACCGATATCGGAAATTTCCTTTTGATTACGACGAAACGTCGGCGGTTTTTCTTTTTTACGCGATTTCCTCGACACATTATCCGCTTGTTGTATAAAGTCCCAATTTCATTGGCGTATAGTTGATGATTATTATTATTATTACGTTCGGACCGAATATTCGTCGGTTTTCCTATAATTACTCCGAATCTATATCTAATTGATAAAATAAAACCTTTCGTATATATCTTTCCGGCGAATTCTCGCTCGGTATGTCTCACCGAGTTCAATCGATCGGTTTTCACGGTATTCTATTAATAACTTTTCCCGGCAAAATTGATCGGGGAGAGCGTATAATTAAAAACATATTTCGACGCGGACTGTTTATTGTATTTCACGGAACGAAACTTAAAACAACGCGCGTAATTGTATTATAATTACATTTTTTTTTCGCTTTATTCCGCGCGGATTTAAAATTAAAAGAAAACGCTTTTGCCGATTATAAAAAGTATCATAATTATAAAGTTAATTAGCGATATACGTATTTTATTTATACCGATTCCCGTTATAAGTATATACATATATATGTATACATCGAGCCGATTACCAATTATTTATTTGACAATTTTTAACCCGAAATCACTTATTAATCAACGATCTATGTATAGATTTTATTACGAATAATATACGCTAATATAATAATATGTAATATTATTTACGATTAACGTATCGGTACTGTAATCGCTAACGTATTTATCTATATTCGCTCGTTATTATCCGGCGTTTAAATTAAATTCGAATATGGAATAGTTCAATTCAATATATTTAAAAGTAATTCGAATTAAACGGATTCGTTTGATGTTCCTTCTCGAAAAAAAATGTATTTCGTACATTACGTTTAATCACGAATTATTACCACGGCAAAACTACGATCGGTGAAACGGGATACGTATAAAAATTAATTATAAACGAAATAAATAATTCGGCGTCGTTAGGCGAATTAAATTTTACGAAGTTACAAAAAAAAAAAAACTATTCGGTTTAAACTATTTACGTATTTTCGTATCGCGTTTGTGCACAAACGGCTACAGTATACGTCCGCGAAGTTTTTATTTTCAAAGGCCAACTTTCTGGATCATTTCGATTCAGTGATTCTTTTAGAAACTTTCATAATCACGCGTATTATAAAAATATATATATATTAAAACGGAAGCGAGGTAAAATAATAAATTCGACGTATTTTAGTCGTGTTCGTATTTTATACGTATTCGGTTTTTAATATAATACGAACAAACGCGCTTATGCGTTGTAGTTAGATAAACGTCGTTCCTTGGACGTAATGTGTCACGCGATAGTTTTCGTTGTTATAATTTGTTGATATTTCTCCCCTCCCCCCCCAAAAAAAAAAGGAAAAAGCCCTCTAAAATTCGCGAGAAATGAAGGTAAACGAATGAACGGGTTGTTTCGGGGCGGTGAGTACGAGAATTATTTAGGAATATATACATTCGTCGAAAGGTGTCGGGAAAATAAAAAAATAAACGATCAAAATTGGACGATAGAAATCACTTACCTCGCCGACCGCGCAGTCTAGCCTAGAAGTGTGTTGGGTCGTGCGAATAGAATTAATTAAATATAGGTTTAATCGGTGACTTCGGTCCGACGAATTTGCCGACACCGAGCCCCAAAACGCAAAAATGTGCTGGTAGGGGGAACTGCGTTCGTCCCTCGGAATTCTCGAGGAGTTGTGACGCGTAGCTCGAGTGTGCGCACGTTGTCCAGAAGACGGAATCAACCGAAGGGCTTAGGGTGTGATTTTTGTGTTCCTATAACGATATCTGCGCGGCCGGCCCACGGTGACTGGCCGATTCGTTTAGATTATGGTCGCTATAGAAGTCGGCGTCGTGTTACATTATTAGTATGTTCCTTGCGGCACGCCACCCCTACTAAACTCGGACGACCACAGCGTCTGTCGTGTGCGCTAACGCGTTTGTCGTTATATTTTTTTTTCGTGGTTTATTTTTAACTAATTACTTTTTAAACGCGCCCTAAACACGATTTCTCCGTATTTTTATAATTCGTTATTCTTCGGCAACATAGTCGGTATTCCGAGGGGATCGAGCGTCAGGTCGTTTTTATTGAAAGAAAACCGCGAAATATTCGCGCTTAACACGTTTACGCCGGAGAAACCGAATAACTAACGTTAATTGCCGCGACAATTATAACTATTTTGCGGTTTCGACGTAAATTCTTAGGCGGTTTTCGGTTCAAATTCAGACCGTCGTCGTCAATAATAAATAATAAATTGTACGCACTGTATCCTACGCTCGCGTCAAATTTCAGCGAAATTTCTCCGATAGTTCGACCCGTCTGTCTACCGAAATCGTCTTTTCGAGCACCGGCGTCTCGACACTACAAACCGGTGGACGTCCCCATTGGGCCGTGTCGACACTTTGTCGGCCATTCGTCGTCACGCCCCGCGAATAAAAGAACCTCGCGCTGTAGTTCGGCGATTATTTTTCGAAACTATCGCCCCATATATAGTTCCCGAGGCCTAACGTGTCGGCCAAACAGCGGGCCGTGTTCAACGCGCCCGGGCGCCAATTTCGGGGCATATCACCGCGTGAATAAACGACCACGGTGTACCGTAATAAACGACCTCCGCGGCGCGCGTGTGGCTTACACGTACACTAATTAAACGGGCTAAAAGCCTGTTATCGTCTTTCGTTCTACCGCTACACCGATTTGTCCGTTTACTTATTGAACGTCCCTCGTCGTATGCGACGTTCGCGTTACGAGCGTAGGTGGTCGGAGAATTACCGCGGCGTGTTTGTCCACAAAACTCGGCGCGCCGTTACTACCGCGATACTTTAAACATAACGACGTCATTACGGATATTACCCAAAAACGTTGGTACAATGAAACCTCCCGTCTCTCGTATCGGATCCGGAACGAACGAAGAAAACATTTTCCTTGGCGTTCGGGTCGGTTAACGCAATGGCCGAAAACGCGGAATGGAACATTCGACCAAGGTTGATTTGTTTAAATTCGTCATAACCTCGGGCACGCCACGTAGGTAACGCGTAAGCGGTAAGCGAAACGTGACCGTGCGCGCCAATATTTGTAAATTATTATTATTCGACGCGTGCGTACCCTACTCGTGGTTATCGTAACCAAACGTTTTCTCCCTGGCACCAAAAAAAAAAAAAAATACTACGTAAAAACCCCGAGGCGAGGCCTAATCAGGACCTGACGGGTGTTGGTTTTTTCCCGTCGGACACGCTTCGTAGAACTTTCGCGCTGATGTAATTAAAAAACGATTTTCGAGAGAAAATTAAAATTTAATTCCGGATCCCCCCCCCACCGTGCTCCTATGTACGATCTCACTTTCCATATTATGTTACCACCGCAACCTGCTGGTACACCGGCGTGACCACTTTGGGTAATGGACGCGGGCAAACACGGCTAATAAAATCTTTTTCGTGTACGTTAATCCGCACGAACAATACTCCGGAAAATTGAACAAATATAGTCATTATACAGTGTGTCTCGCGGAGATCGGACCAAAGCCGTGTAACTTTCGTCCTATTCGATATTTTTAAGTTGACAAATACGTATATACCGTTAGCGATCTAATATTGGTTGAATATGTCGCTAATATTATAGAGGTCGCTACCGGTCGGGTGGACTTTGTAGTATAGATATTTTAGTATAGTCAGCAAGCGGCGAGAACGATGTGACGTTTGTCGAGTAGTCCGTCGCGCTCCGACGATTCTGCCGCCTTATTATTATTTGTTTATTTTGATTCGTAAAAAATTGTCGCCGAGTGAAGCGGTAACGATAACGCTTATTAATATTAAATTACCGCGAATTATATTTATCACTAACATCGGAAATGGGCTAAAGAAACCTAATCGCGTTGTGTAGTGCCTTCGGATCAGCGAGGAATGTTGTTGTCCCGCGAAGTTTACGCGATTAAAAAAGAAGAAAAAGCGTATAGGAAACTGGGAAGCGAATTAAATCGAAAATTTGAAAAATTACGTACACGAATAAATTACATTATTTCGTATTTTTGGCGATCGCTTTTGGGATTCCCGACAAGACCGGTATCGACGATATTGACGCGTAATTTTGTGTTTACGTTTTTGCGTCTTATGTCGTTAACCAACAGGTATACTCGACAATTTTATCGTTATTATCGAAGTCGTAAAATACGTACGATTTGTTTATTATATCGATCTCGTCGTGTGAATCAATAGTGTTTGAAGACGGATATCAACGTCTACAACGCTGCTGCGAACAGAGACTGTCCATCAATCTCAGAGCTTCTGTCATTTTTATCTTCGTTTGAAAACAAGTTGAAATGCAATGCTCCTGACGTTGAATCATCTGGTACTCAAAAGAAAGTAAACACTGATTTACGCAACGATCGCAGCACAAGGTGTTTCCGCTACGGAAAGTTTGGGTCACAAGAAAATGGATTGTGAGGTTAATATCGCCGTGGTAAGGTTATTTGTCACGGGTGGAGAAATCTTTTTAAGACTTTATATGCTGATATACTTGGGCCGCTTCCAGTGTCTCGCAACTTTAAATACATTTTGATGTTAATGGACGCTTCCATGAAGTATTGTCTACTCTGTCCATTTAAATCTATAACCGCTTCTGACACTAAAAAAACAATTTCAAAAGTTTATTTCATATTTTTGTACTTCTAAAAAGATCATTATGGATGCTGGATCGAATTTTAAAAACACTTCTTTGCCTAAATACCTAAGCTTTTGGAACAGAGAGTATCATTATGTTATACCTGACATCCATCATTGCAATGGATAAGTAGAACGCTATATGAGAACTATTATAAACACGATTAGAATTGAAACTAAAGTCCAGTGGTCTAATGGTCGAGTGGGTTGTGGAAAATCCTACTAGTCTTAAACACAACAATTCAAAAGTCGACAAAGATGTCACCCATGCAATTATTGCTAGGCATTAAATGTTCTACTTCTTTAATACAGACCGTTCTTAAGAATCTTTCACAGGATTTGGGTCTCATTTGCAACTGTGAATTACATGACATCGGGTAGCTGATACGCTTGGTTTGGAAGCCTTTAATGCTGAAAACGTTAATTCAATGAAAATTTCAATTGGTGACATTTTTGTTATGCATTGTGATTTTGAGACGTATTAAAATAAACTTGCATACGAGTTTTTGGAGTCTATGTGGTCATTCGAATCCTGGGCAGAGAAAGATTCGAATTAAAGAGTCTGTTCAAATAAAGTAACTAACTGGCACTCAAGGAGCAGCTGCGTTTATGACTGGTAAATTGGTCGCTCGTGTGTGACATTTCATCATTATTTGAGCTGATGGAAGAAAAATCAAACGGGCCATATTCTCTTACAACCAGGATGATTACCTAGGTCTCACAAAGGTATTGTTTTGAATCGTTAAGTTAGCTTCGGTCCTATTAATGGTCGAGCAAGGATGATGGTTGTGGTCTTACCAAAATCTAGGGATCAGTTCACGTATAAACTCGTGGGTCACATGCAATGGTGCAGGTAATACTTGCTTTGAGAACGAAGCAATTGTCAGAATTGGCAGTGTTAACCGTCAAATATTGGTTGAATATGTTGTTAGTATCAATAGAGGCAGCTACCGGACGAGTGGACTTCATCAATAGTATGGATATTTTAGAGTAGGTAAGCAAGCAGCGAGGATGATGGCTTTGATGTGTTCATCGATGAGTCCACCGCGTTCTGATAATTTTGCCGCCTAATTGTTATTATTTGTTTCGTAAAAAAAAAGTGTTGCCAAGTGAATTGTGATAACGTTTATTGATATTAAATTACCAGAAATTATGTTTATTTCTAACAATACTTAACTAAAGGAACGTCGTTCCACAGTTTTTGTATTGTCGATTTTTTTACGATTAAAGATAACAAATTTCAATTTTTTTCGAACGGTTTCCGTAAAATTTTAATCGGCCTATTTATGAATTTTATAAATTATTATTATAAACAAAAAAAAAACTGAAACATATTTCAATACACCGGAAGCTCGAGTTTGTCGGGTCTCCGTAGGATATTTGTTATACATGTATATTAGTCGTGGGACACGCCGACAGCTGAATTCGTCAGTTTGCCTGATGAGATGAGTCATCTCAAATATCGCTTTAGTACTAACCGTTGTACATAATAAGAGTACGGCGCGCCCGCATTTGGCTCCGTACATTTCTGGGAGACGAATAGTATAACGAAGTATTTAAATTAACCGAAAATGTCTCGTTTGGGTGGAATTCGAAGTTTAAACATTTATTAGCGAATTTGAGAACAAAGAATATTTCGTCGAGTGCCTTGTTATCGTGAAATATCGTTCGGTAACGAACTTACGACGTTTTAAGATTATTTTAAATCCGCCGCTACATCGTCAAAGAATATTTTACAATAAGACTACTAAACTATAATACGTCGACAAAAATTGCGATTCCGAAATACCGAAGATATTTAAAATGGTTAGAAATCTCGGTCCGCGAGCGTGTTTAGTCCCGGGTTTCCATAAGTAATTTGATTTATTTTTTTAATTAACCGTCGGGTCAGTAAATAACGACACGATCGAATAAAATATCGACTTACGCAAAGCGTTAGTGGCCTATATTTACGTAATAATTCGTGTTTTGCACTTCAGAGTAAAGAGATAAATCTATAAGAGTTATAATATATACGTGTATAGGACGTGTTTCGTAATTTTGTTTATGTTAATAGTTAGAAATTGTTTCTCGAAATATATCGAATTTGAGGTTCTTTTTGTGTGTCGGGAAGGTTTTTTTTTTGAACGGTTGATTACAAATTTATATTACGTATCCTTCGTGTACACAATCGCAATACGTTTTGTTTGTTTAGTCGAACTCGTATTAATTTCGAATTTCGTCGTTATTATAACGCACGATATTATTGATATCGGTGTAACCATAGCGACGAATCGATAGAATGACGGACACACAACGGATAGAGGGGGGGGGTTTAATATAAGTCATCTAAATTGTACATTTTTGAAACGGCGGAATCGGTCAATTTCAAAAATAATTCACGATAAAACGGGGACGAAGTAGTACATTCTAAGGTTTTATCTCGTTCTTGTTAATTTTTCGAAACATCGCGTAAAATAAAAGGGTCGATTTTAAACGATAGATAGAGAAACACGATTTAACAATTAATAATAATAACGTACGGATATATATTTCACGTTAAAATAAATTCGCGTATTTACGTCGTCATTTAACTAGACGGTTACCTAACGTATTATTAATAAAATCGGGTTAACTTTTTTTTTTTATTAAAAACCATCTCTCGCGTTAATAAAGGTTGTCAATAATTGAAAATAATACGTTCATACGAATTATTCCGTTTAAAAGTTGGAATACACACACCCGCACATATCGTAACTTTTGGACAATTTATCGCTCGTTTTTCCTCTTTATTTTCGTAAATAATTGTTACGTTAGTATATCGTTATTGTTTTTATAAATATATATCAAATAACGCGTACACATCTTGCAACATTCTTTTATGTACGATTCGAAATATAATTGGTTATCCGTATATCAATTTGTATGTTTACATCGACGTATATACAGTTTTTTTATATTTAAGTTCATAAAAGATTACGTTTTATATATATATGTATACGATTTATCCTATACAATATATAAAGACGATAAAAGCTTAAAGGAACTTTTTTTTTCGATTTCAAAATAAATATTTTTTTTAAATTTACTTTCTGCCAAGAAACAGTTATTTTCTTTGGGTATTTGTGCGCGGTTTAGTTTTTTTCAATTATTACTGTGTGTATATATATAATATCGTATTGGAACGTACGTGGTTAGTTTTCGATAATTAATAACGATAAATACGTCAATAAAAATCGATAAATCGTGAAACATACAGGAACAACATTTTAGGGACGAGTTAACCGCCGCGGTTTTTTAACGTACGTCATATTTACCAAAATAACGTGTCCATATTGTATATATATATAATAAGGGCTTGAAGTAAAGAATCGTCGACAACTATACATCACTAACGCCCGCGTATGTTTAGGGAATATATTTTAAGTATAGTACGTAATCGTATTAGAAATAAAAATGTCGGTAATACGTAAAGGAAAAAATAGGTTTAAATCCCCTTATTATTTATTACCGTCTACGTTGTTCTAGATACGTCTTTATTTTATATCCTGCCGTATATATATATACGCATTTTTTCCTACACGTGGTCAGTTTCATCCCGGGACTTATCTCCCGGACGATTTATTTCTGCACGTCACGTGCATAATGAAAATAGCAACAATATCCGAGGTGAATTTTTATAACAATTTGTTATGTCCAATCGCCATAAAAATGTTACGATCCTTCCGCAGAATTTGTTACTTTATCAACCTTGAGTTTATGGCGAAATAAATCAACCGATAAATGTCTATAAACGGCGCGCGGATATTGTTCTCTCGCTTTCTCGATCCCCCCTCCCTCTCTCTCTCTCTCACTCACTCGCTCCCGCTCTATACTTGTATATTACTATACATACAACGTTACGGTTGTGGTTATGGACGCGAAAAACGTATATATCGCCCGTTCCTAGCAATCTAGCCGAATTACTCGGCTTCGCCCGAGTTATATACTAATCCGTACTTTCGTCGTTTATTTCACATTTATTTCGCGTCTCCGTACGGCCTTTGTTCTGGTCGATTAAACGTAATTCGTAACACGATCGCCAGCTACGTGGGCTCGATTACTTGTCGTCCTACGAATTGGACTGGCGACCGCCGCCGATCGGACAAAACGCCGACTTGAACGCGGATTTATACGTATTCGGCGATGGCGTGCGTCGTTTAGAGTCGGCACCTGTCGAACGCGTTTTTCCGATTTATTATCGGGATAACGCGTAAACGTAAATCGGTTCGCGGATAGGACCATTAATACGGGCGAGTCCTCCTGGTATCACATCTAGCCCGGGTTTCGTTTTCATTTCACGCGTCGTCCGAATAAACGGTCGAATCGTCGTCGGCCTTTCCCGCGACTCCTACCAGAGGCGAAAACCCTTGGAAATGCGCGACGCAATGGGAAGTGCTGTTCGCCGAACGGAGGGAATATTCGCCGGTTTCGTGCCGTAAACTCGGAACGTACAAAACGACCGTTCCTTACTATACGAATGCGTATGGTTACGTATTCATTTGTTTCACGCGTTCGTTTCAAGAAGTCGTGTATTAAATACGAGTAACGGACCGACGGTGTCGATTTATTTTACGTCGACGACTCGTACGAACATCGCGACGGTTTCCCGTTGAAATATTATTTAACCGTCGACGCGTAGTCTCCGTTATTACTTTTCCGTAAACGTCAGCGCGCCTTTATACTGTACGGCACACAGGAAGCAACGTGGTGGCCAACAATCGATGGTGGGGTTAGGTAATGTCGGGGGAAGCGAATCGATGATTAGGTCCCTGACGTAGGTAGGTACGACTAAGTAACGAGGGGACGAACAACGAAAGTGTTATATCACGTTGGCGTAAATCGAACACGCGTGTAACGTATCGAACGGAAGTCGAAAATCAAAATTGGAGCACTTACCGATCGAGAATATACAGGGTGGTTATTTATAATTACGGCGCGTCGCGTACGTAGCGCGTTAAACGCGCGTTTCGTTATACTTGAGGGAGTGGGAAACGTTAAGCGCGAACGTTTGTGTCGACGGATTTCGTGACGTTCGTAAATAGCGCCAACTAACCACCCGGGCCGCGTCACGTACCCAACGAAAACGAAAATTGACTATCGGATAGAGGGAAGACGTTCGAATAAAACGTCGATCGTGGGCGGTGGCGTTTCCGTAACGTTTTAACCGAATATGGTCGAATGGGAACGTCGGAGGTCAACGACGCATTTCGTCGATTATAAAATATTCACGATTATACGAACGCCTCGACGAAAATTCCAATAAATCGGTGGTCGGATGGAGGGTTTACAAAAATTATTTCGTTTTCGAGAGTTTGTTTGCGAACTACGGCGGCGCCACTAAAGAATGGAAATCCCACGGTTCGCGATTATTTCGATCCACTGACTTACCGGACGACGATATTCGACGTAGTAACGCACTCCCGATAAATGCGTGCGCGCGTCTACAGTTGCGCGTAATTTTACGGTAGATTCGAATTATTTCCTCGTTTTAATTAAATTAAAACGCCGCTATATTTATACATCGCTAGTCGTTAAGCGTTTATTATTTTAATATTCCCGTTTCAATTTTAATAATAAAAAAAAAAGTGGAAGCGAAAAGTGTTCGTGGTATATAACGATATACATATTTTACGAGCGCGTACTATACGCGTATGTATATATATATATATATAATTAAAACATTAATATTCGTTTGTGTTTTAAATTCGATACAAAACGGTCGGCGAAACGTCGCGCGAAATTTATTGGATATCGCGCGTTCACGATAATATTACGGCGATACGAACGCTAAAAGTAATACACACGTAATGCGCGTGTACGGCGCACACGCGCCAATATTACGGGCGGTAGTAAAATCTCGTTAGGTAAAAATCGTTTTTTTTTTTTTGTCCTACCCTCGTGATAAATGCGGCGGCGCTTAAGTAATTTTCTTCCCTTTTCCGCTCCCCTTTTTCGGGGCATTTAACGGCCACTAGAAATTGCCATTGGCGCCGCCGAGTGATTTGCCGTTGAAAACGATTTCCCGCTTTCGGTGTACGCGTTAGGGTCGATCGAATTCTTCTTTATTTTACGAGGGATTCCGAACGGTAAATGCTCTTGTAAACGCGACACCCTCCGTCGTAATCTACGAACGTATGTATGCCCCCTCCCCGGTCCCCATCCCGTAGCCGGCCGATAAGTGGCCGTTTAATTACCAGACGTCCGATTAGACGGTCTAACGGGAGACGCGCGTAATTTCGTCGAGCGCGTAATTTAATACTAAAAATCGCGTAGGCGATTTACCAGACGTTGGCCGGCGCGGCGTGCTTTTAATTTCCGGCGAGAGATGAAAACCGAAATTGTTCGTAATCTAAAACCGCGGGTAGCTATATATATATATATGTGTGTGTAGTATGGAAAGAATAAAGAATTTTGGCGGTCGCGCGTCATACTTAGGGCCCGGGGAACGGACTATTTCTAAAAAAAATAACGACCGATTAAAGAAACGGAACGTTAAAAATACGATCGTTTTTACGATGATTTTCTAGTTAATTACACGAAATGTTCTAACAACGTAACAAACCCGATCGGTGGTGTACGTGACTATTCGTCGAACGGGGCGGGGCTTGGTTCTATTTTTCGATGCTAGTCGCGTATACGCCGACGAAGATTTTCGACGATAATTCGAAAATTATATTCCGGCGGCGACCATACCATAGTCGTAACGTATAGAACGGTGGCGAACGGACGTTCTTCGAATAACGGCCACACCGGCCGTCGTGTATTCGCGTCGCCGGCGAATTATTTCGCTTCCGGCGCGTTTAATTAAAAAAACTATACCGTCCTACGGCTTTACTAGGACTAACGTTTCCGTTCGATTTCACGAATGAAACGCGATCGCTGTGCGCCGGGGCGACGGACGAAAACGCTCGACATTATCGCCACCGCGAAATAAACGCTCCCGGTTTTTATATTTTTTTTTTTTTTTTAAATACGCGTAACGAAAGTTCAGACGTCTCTACGGCGTTTCGTTAAATATTGCCGACCGAAATATGCGAACCAACCCCGTTGTACTCGTTAATACCGCAAGTTGAAAACCGCGGACGTTGAATAATAATTAGCCGCCGTTAATCCGAACAAAGCGGCGCGCCGAAACGCGCTCGAAACGGTTATTAATCGTTCGAATCCAAAAGGCGCGGCCGCGTAACGTAAGAATCGGTGGTTTTAATCGCGGGCGATGGCGCCGGCTAGCGACGTACGGGTTTTATTTCCGAACTATTAGTTTTATTATTAAAACGGCGGATTTTTAAGTCTCGTTCCCGCGCGGCGCGCGTCGTATTAAAGTCCGACAAAAGTTTCCGAACCCCTCCCCCCCGCCATCCGCCCGGTACGGCGTCAATATAAAGCGTACACGCTTCTACGTAATTGAAAAACGAATCGGGACGACGGTTAGGTTAGTTTCGGCCGATGTTCCCGGTAAATAGAAACGGAAAAAAAACGTTCTTCTTCGACACCAATTCTCGTTCCTTTTCGTTCCTCGGAGTCCCGCGAAAATATTTCCAAACGCCTTCGCGTACGGCCGCTCGTGTCTACATTCGCTGTATACGCGTTACGCGAATACGTATTCGTCTTAAGCCGGTCGTACTTGTCCTGTTTTACCGCGAAAATCCGTTCGGCATACGGTTTCCCGAAACGTGCTACACCGTACGCGTTATATTTAACGAGCGCGTTTCGCAGATGGGCTTTTATTGGTCCAGTGGGTTACTGTGTACGAATCGCGACCGAACGTGAAACGGTACGACGAAAAAACGATTTTCGACAAAACTCGATTCGCGTCCGCCCGTCGGAAAAACGTAAACGCTTCGCGTCGTTATATTATATACGTGATTACGTTCCCCGTGATTTGTTCGCCGTTTATTACTATAATAGAATCGACAAAATAACCTTTTCAAATCACCGCGTGGGTCCAATTTTCAATCAGACTCGAATAGGATTCTATTTGTAGGACACGAAAGCGCGTATATATGTATATTCGAAGATTTTTTTTTCTTTTACGCGCGCGCCGCTCGTTTGTTTTCGAATAAATACGTGTATAGCGTATAGGAATTTGTCGACCAGTGGTTCGGACGACGATAAATCGTAAATATTTTTAACAAAGACGTCAATATTTTTATGGAAACTATTCGGGAATAGAAAAAGTTATATTATATAGAATAATTGTAGGCGCGCGTTCGAATGTCTCGTCGTAAACAATAAACCGTTAATTCTAAACCGTTTAATGGCTGTTCGTTCAACTCTATTCGTTCGCGTATATTATTTTAGCGTATAATATTTAAACGCGGTTTCATAAAGTCGGCGGGGGTGTGTGTGTGTGGGGGGGGAGGGTGCGAGTTACGCGAACAATTTATAAAAATATTTTTCGTTTTATACGGCTCGACAAGACCGCGAGAATTAATAACAATAATATAACGTAGTCGTCCGCGCTCGAAACTTCGCCTCGGGTCGTTAAATCGTTTCCGTAACATTTACGTACACGCACGTTCGACGACGGCGAAATTTACGATTGTAAATGCCGCCATGTCTGAGAGCGTTCCAAACGGATTTGCCGAACTTGCGTTCGCGGTACGGGTAAACTTCGGTTGACGAGGGGAAATGTGAACCAAGCGTAATCCAACGACAACGGCGGCGACGTTAAATGTACGCGTTTTACGGGCAGCGATAATGACGTAAATACGTGAACGTCTTTTTTTAACACACGCCGCGACTGTTGTATCGGAAATTCGGTCGGTTAAAAATGTAACACCGACGATTACGTCAACGGCGGGCCGCCGAATTAACGAACGAGCCTACAGTCGGGCTAAATGTACCGGTATTTCCACGCGGCGGCCGACCGAACCGGGTTTTCGTCGTATCGGTTTCTTTTTAACCGTTCGAATTTTTCGTGTAGTACGTAACAACAACACCGCGACGGACGAGACGGATTCGTTTAGACGAATGTGTCGGATCCACGGAGGGGATAGTCGTATTAAAATCGTGAAACCGCCACGACGGTTTCCGGCGAACGCCGAAACGGGCCCGATTCGAATGTGCCTTCTTTAACGCGTGACCAAATCGATCGGACTACGCGTAATCGGATTAGTCGAATTAACGTTGCCTTCAATTTTTTTGACGGTTACCGAATCGTCGGTAATATATATATAGCTGGCGCGCGCAAAACGTTCGCGTGACGCGTTGTTCGGTTTAGAAAAAGAACGCGTTTTCCCACTCGTATATCCAGTTTTAGGTAGCCCGTTTGTGGAAATCACCCTGTTCCGGTAAAAGGGCCGGGGGTGGGGAGTGACTCGGATGACTGTTTCTTCGGTGAGCCGGTTCTTACTTTAGTTAGTCGGGATACCGGTACAGGTGTCCCCTGTGTCGTATAGCGCCGGCCGTAATCCTCTGGCTTCCGGCCGACCACGAGGGACGGAAAGAACCGGTCGTCGCGAACGAGTGACGGATGGACTGGGCCTAAACCGTGGAAACGACGTCGCGGTACCGATAAACGCGTTCGTAGAAGGGCGTGTGTCCCTGCGCTATATACGTCGCGTTAACGCCACGTCGTCCTCGCCACGCACGATCGTTATTTGTACGGTACGTTACCATTAACGGGCGGCGTGAATCGACGATCGTCGTTATTTCCGCGGTGTATAAAACCGTCCGCGACTAAACACGACGGGTTTTTAAATAGTGATTTTCGGGATTTATCGTACAACAGTATTCCCGTCGTGTCCGTAGATTGTTCGATATAAAAATATATATAGCGACCAGTTCGTGTAGCCGACGTATGTACGCGTGTATGATACTGCAGCTGCTGTTGTATGGCGATTTGATATATTAGTCGGAAATACTGGCCGGAGTTGAACAACAATCGGATATTGTCTTAAACGTTCGCCAGATATAATCCGAAATCGTACGAACCGATGGCCCGCGCGTGTATAACCGATACAGTTTGAACGATAAATCGTCGTAAACGTCGCTTTCCTCCCCCACCCTGGAATGATTACGTTCGCCGCGTCGTCCGTCCGTCGTCGTATTCGGAATGTCCGCCCGGCTATGGTTATTTTGACGCGCCCGTTCGGTAATCGCCACGTTATTTTCGTCGGACGATCGAAAGCGAGACTGTCCGTATTTCGTCGTTTACGGCCACCACCCGGGGCGTCGATTCGTACGAGAAACGTTTCGGTTTCCAAAACGTATTCGAACGTTAAGCCGTAATTTTATTTTTGTACGACGGCCGTGTATCGTTTAAGTGTTTCGTCCAGCGGCCGTAACTTGGACTCGAATTTCGGGGTTAATTTTTTAAACAACCATCGGACGACGCTGACGGGACGAGGACACGCTGTAAACGTTAATAGATTATTCGAACACGTTGAAATTGTAACGCGCGTCGAAGTTTAAAAATTTTTCAGTTTATTACCGACCGAAAATTAATCGAGAAATTAATTATTCCTAAACATTTTCGAGGGGGCGTTTTAGCCTACGTACGCCACCGAGTTCGTCGTCGAGTTGATTTCGCGACGTATCGCGCGAATACGTAGTATTTTTGTTTACTCTCCAGAACCGCGGCGACCGTACTCGCGACGATTATTCGCCGCGATTCGCACGCGTTTGCCAAACGAATAACCGAGAAATACGAAACGTAAAATACGCCGACGTTTCCGCACATAGGCGCGTATTTTCGTCGGTATTTTTTTTTTTAGTTTAAACGAAATAATTCGCCAAAACTGTTGTACGTCGTAAGTAAAGTTCATCGATCACAATAAGTTACCGTTAATGTATTACGCGTCGAATAAAGTTTCTCTTAAAAACTCCGTACGCGCGTGTACTTAAACAAATTTCACGTTAAACAAACACAACCGCCCGGTGAGCGTTACCACCGGTGTGATTCATCGCGGTGGTAATTCTAACCTTGAAAGCGCGAGAATAAATCCCCCGTGTTTGATGTCACTCGCCGTATATATATATAAAAAATAAACCCGCCGTTTCCGGGCACGCTGTCGCGATCGTAACATAAATAATAACGACGGTAAATCGTCGGGAAACGAAACCGCGTAAATGCGTGGTATCGTTTCGGGGACGGTACATTATTTACCGTCGTTATTTTTGGTTTTTTAAACGTACGGACGACTACCGCCGAATAACGATATTATTTTTAGACGCTCGCGTATTCGCGTTCGTTTTATTTTATTCGATTAACCCTAACCGGCCGTAGGTGTTTTGGCGCAGAGTTTTCGACGTTTTTCACGGTCGGACGAATAGAATCCGTCTCTCCAGATTATCGTAGAAATCGATTTTCGGCGACACGTTTAATTCGAACGTAACTTTTGCGTTTCGGTGTACGAGAAACGAGAGATTACTCTCGCGAACCACGGAGGTTTACCCCCGAATTAATAAAATTCGTTAAATACTTATTTCGTTCGTCCTAAACGATCGACTTTTTCCCGTTAACATTTCTTTTTTCTCGAATCGCGTCGCGCTATTGTCGAATTTCTTCCGGCATTAGACGCGTAATCGTCGTTTATCGCCGGCGCGTGTGCGTACAACGTCCCGTGAACCGCCTATGGTTTAGAAAAACCGCGGTTCCGAAAATGCCAATTCGATAAATCGCGTTTCAATCGCGTCTGATCGGCGGAACGACGTAATTTCGTCGACCGTCGCGTTAACGATTCGTCGCGCGGGGAAAACGTACGGAGTAATCGTCGGATCGATTTTGTATAATAGTTTCGTTTATTATGGAGCGTCTCGCTGGAGCCGAAAAAACCGAAAATAGGTACAAACCGCCGTAGTTTATACGTGTACGATTTATGAGCCGCGTACACGGCGAATTCGCGAAATGGGACGGTCGGTGTGCGGGGGTGTAGGGAGAAAGGAACGCGTTGTTCCTGCGGTTTATCGAGCGTCGTTCCCCGGGCGTCCGTATTATCGTAATTATTTTGGACGACCGAACGTTTTATAATTTTCGTTACGCGAACCGAAAATAATTCAAAACGTTTACTTTGTCGTAGTCGAACCGTCCGTTAAAAATAATTTATACACACACACACACACACACACAAGAGCAACGTATAAGCGAAAGGCGAGAGTTTGCGTTTCGAGTATGTGTACGCTCGGCCCACGGTCGATTCGACCCACAGAATTTCGTATATTTTCGCACGTTCTCGGATAAAACCAACGGCTCCGCGTGTATCTAATATTAAACTGCAGTTTAAATATTTTGAAAAGAAACAGCTTAACAGTCACGGTTAATGCGTCGCCGTTCCGCGCGGCGTTTTTTGTTTTCGGTTTACGCGAGACGTATTTTCTAAATCCAGTTTTACTTTTTTAACTTAATCGTTTTTATAATTGGATCCGTTTATTATTGCGTACATATATATATATATATTCGCGGGACGCGGCCGGATAATATTATAATTTTACCGTACACAATTTGTAAAAAAAAAAAAAATTTTTTTGAACGAAATTCGATCTATAAAAATCGTTTTCCGCGTTAACGCGCTAATTAAAGTCTAACGCTGTTGAAACCTTTTAGGAAAACGATTCCCATAGCCGAGACTCGCCGTTAAATAAATAATAAAAAAACAGCGGGTACCGTTGCCGCCGAACCGAATCGGCCGTACGAATTCCGAAAATAACGTTTCGAAATAACCGTCTTTTTCGCCGATTTTTAGTCGTATAAAATTGCGTACGTAGAAAATGCGATCGGTTTCGGTATTCGGGACGCGTCGGTAATTTTCGGCGTTTTTTTTTCCCCGTTTCGTTTTTAACGTTCGAAAATTAATAAAGTTTTCGCTCTTACGGCCGCCCAAGGCCCGCAACTTCAAAACTTTATCGTGTAACCGTCCGAAACGAAACGCCGAAAAAATTCGGATCCATCCCGCCCGGGTCCCCGAGGGCCCAAGGGTGGTCGGTTTACACGAACTCTTATATACGCTGTAGGTACTCGATTAATAACCGCGGCTATTTTACTTTCGGACAACGCGCGCGCTTATGTGAACTCCGAACAATGATGAACGATCGGCGATTATTCACGAACGGAATCTCCCTTACGTAAAACACGCGGACACGGTAATTCCGGGGTGTGCTCCGTGGGAAACGGTCAAGTTCGGACGGTTGTTGAAATCGATACCGCGTGGATATACCACGCGTTACGACGTATTTATATACTCGTTGGAAATTATAGATCCGCGCGGCGTCGGTAGTTAACGTACGCCCGAAGTCCTCGAGCAGTGGCGTACTTAGACCCGAATTTCGGCCGAGGGTTGTTTTTGAATAAATAAATCGGACCACTCTAACGGCACAAGAAGACACGTTATAAACGTTAATAGATTATTCATTTTTAACGAACGCGTATTGAAAATATTTTTAGTTATTAACGACTAAAAATATACGTCTCGTGAGAAATTAATTTTTCCAAAAAATTGTCGGGAAACGGTTAATAGTATTACATATTTATTTCGCGAACGCGTGGCGTTTAAGGAGAAGTTCTAGACAAAAGGCCCGCAAATTAACGTAATTTCATGATTTTTTTTTTTTGAGCGAACGTAAATGGTTTTTGAAAAAACTTTTAATCGCATTTATTAGTACACGTTTGAAAATATAAATAACATTTTTTCAAAAAACAAAAAGTCAAAATGGCGGTTTCAGCTTTCACTGAATGAAGCCGTGCGCGGCGATAAGCAATGTGCACTGCGCACTCTACGGCCCTACCAAATAATAACCAAAAATATTCTTAAAATATATAAAATTTGGGAAGCCTTATGATTTTCCGATTTTTAAAAAACCCTATTAAAAAAAAATGACGGCCATAACGAAAAAGAAGACCCTCTATTTCAGTTTTTTTGTTTTGCTTTTACATTAAAAAAATAATAAAATAATTTTTTTTTAAACGCTTCCTGAAGACACCCTAAATTGAATAAGCTTTAATTTGAGTCATCAAACATCGAAATCGGTTAAGTCGTTGAAGCGGAATCGTGTGTGGTGCGCAAAAAAAAGTTGTTTCGAGAAAAACGCGTCTAAAGTTAGAGGAAGGAAAAATCGTAAGTTATGTCTGTTTTTTGACACCTACATCTAATCAGCTATTCCAGCACCACACAAGGTTCCTTTCTTATCCTTGAAGAGCATGTTGAGATAGGTACAATCTGTAGTTGATACACCGCGTAAGCGGTGAAAATTACCCCTCCCTCGAAGTCGCTTCGAGAGCGCGTTTATACCTGTTTTTCGGCTGACGCATTCTCTCGTCTAATACGCTACAACTCCTAAAGTAAATTATATAGAGAAATATCTTTTTGGCTGCATATTTACAAGACCCTAAAGATGAAAATAAAGCAAAAAAAAAAATTTGTATTTCGATTTTGACTAGAACCTCCCCTTAATCGACGGAAGCAATGTTCGTACGACGGTATTCGTCGTACACCCGACACACTTAATTACAACGATATTAAACGGGACGTCCGTACGGAATTCGTAACGCGACGGTCGCAAAAAAACCGTTTCCCTTTTTCCCGTAAATAATAATAACGAACGAATTATCGGGACGACGACGCGTACGTATTCGGACGGTTCCCCCGTAGTCGTTCGCCTTAGATGTCGTGTACCGGTCGGAAACCGGCGCACACCGTCCCGCGCGTCTTGTCCCCCGAAACGTCGACCAGTTATGGAACCGTACGTTCCGACGCGGGACGTCCCGCCGGAAAGGTCCCCGTCGGCGGAGTCGTCGTGTTCGTCGCCATTTCCCGTAACGTTTGGTGAAAAATAACGTACGGCGTCGAAATAAAAAAGTAAATTTGGCCCCGGCGGTTAAGCCCGATAGAGGACGATATACATATATGCTACGGTGGAGGCCGGCCGATACCGTTATAACGCCGCGTCGTTATCATAATCGGATCGGGTCGCGGCCTGTCCGTGTTATCCGCGTACCGCGTATTTACAATGTACGCGCGGGGGCGCCGCACCGACAGTGTCGATACTCTACACCGGGGTCGTTCGACGAGATAAAACGGACGTTACCGTTTTCCTACCCTACGGATTCGCGCAACCGGGTAGCGCCGTTGGCCGGGGAATACGTTCGTGCCGAAATCCGGCGAATTCGTTTTTTACCCGCGCCGCGATCGGTGTATTCTACTCATGCGCCGGTGAATCGTCCGGAAATAATCGCAATTTCGTTACCGCGGTGCACCGCTTTCCGATAATAGTTTCGCGCGTAGCCCGCGTCGTCCCGCGTGTTTTTCGTTTCTACAATATTCCGGCACGCCGGACTGTCCGCGGATTTTTCCCGTTTTCATTGCCCCGCTCCAATTATCGTCCCGGGAATTCGTCCCCGGCGTTCGGACTATTGAACGTCACGACGGCGCGCCATTTATAATCCTATACACGCGGCGCCGTGGGTCGCGGTCAACGCTTATCGTTCCCCGAACGTACGCGTTCCCGAGTTCAAAAGTTTATAGTAATTTTAGATTGGCCCGTAGATAGCGGAGAATACAGCGGTCTTATTTCGTCGTTGATTTGTCGCCCGCGAACGGTTTCCCGGATAGTTCGAGCGTTCCGAGTTTTACGCGCGTAGGTAGACGTTTGGTCCGAAGTATTGCCTTCAAGCTTACCGGGCCAGTGAGGGTATTGCCGGTTCGAAAAAAAAAAAAAAAAGGTAGACGTAAACATCGCCAACC